>JAQGCM010001459.1:0-15191 GCA_034699705.1 Hymenaphorura dentifera | reverse complement strand
CCAATTTCGAATTGAAATAGGACAAGTGTCTGAATCGAGTCTGTCCAAGGAACAAACCAAAGCCAACTAGCCACTTTGTCAAACCAAATAACGGGCTTTATCATTTTGAGCTCATAAAACTCATGTTGGTTGTGAATGTGAAGCTTGTGCAATATTTTGCAAAGCAAAAACGACAACGACAACTGCAAAACTGCAAAGAACCTCCAAAAAAAAATCCATTTTTATTCCACGTGTCTTGTCTCTCTCTCTTTCTCTGTATGCTATGAAGTTGTCATTTGGACGAACGAACGACTGTTGGGTTGAAACAACCTTCAAACTGTCGACTTGTCAATCATTCCAAAAACCCAACCAGCCAACCAACCAAACCAATCATCCATCCATGTCCACATGCATAGTAAGCAAGAGTTGCTTTGCAAGAGCAAATCGAATTTGCAAAAATTCCTTCCCTGTTGTTGTCTATCCGTCTGCCTGCCAGCCTGTCCATGTTTGGAGTTTGGAGGAGTAAGGCCAGTCAGCCAGAGCATTCGTTCCGCTTCCCCATGGCAACCGTGGCAACCCCCATTCATTATTACGCACAAATGCAGTGCAGTAATGCTTCAGTAATGAAAATGAAAATGAAACGCAACACAACACAAACTACAAGCACAGCACGGCAGTGACAACAGGAAGCCTGATAGCGTTCAATTTACGCAAGCCAAGGATAGGACATACATAGGATGACCCTGGCCTAATGTAGTCGTGGTCGTGGTCATGTCTGTCAATTGCATATTGCGAATTGCAATTGAGTCAATCCCAATCCCAATTCAATTCAAAATCACGACACGACTCGACACGATACGCTACGCGATTGCGATACACCCTTTTTGTTTCTGCCCAATTGCCCACTACACCAAATTCACCTTTTGGCGTGCATGCAATTAAATGAGTGACAATCACATCACAATCACATCAAATCACGATCACACACAAGAATCACATCGTGAATCGTTCGTGATCATGGCAGGCAGGCAGGCATCGCATCGCGGAGTGACCTAGACACACCTTGTTTGTAAATTCTTGTTGTATTTGTAAACTCAAATTTGCTTGGTTTTGATTGGTTTGCCTTCGTTTTCCCAATCTATCTCTGTCTCTATCTCTGAATTTGATGTTTGACACAAAAGTCAAGTCATAGTGATAATAGCCCTGGCTTGGTCTGGACTAGACTGTCCTGGACTGGGACTGGCAATAAAAGCATTAATAAAGTGACCGACGACGGTGTGACTTGTTCTGTTCTGGCAATGAAAATTTTTATTATGAGGCAATCACTGCCTCTGACTCTGATTGACCAAAAAAAAATAATATTCCACTGACTCTTTTGGTCCCACCCTGCTGCTGCTCTGAGCACTCAGCTTGAGCTTATCAACGAGAAATAAATAAAAACTGTGGGCCGATAAAAATTCATAATCTACAAACTTTTTACTGCATACGTTACGTACGATTCCATGAATGAAATAAATCTTGGAGTCAGAGCAATTAAAAATAGCCTTCGACTAATTAATAATTCACAAGATGACTGATGACTGATCACTCATTCATTCAAGACACACGCTAAATTCTAAGTCTAGTCTAACTACCTTGCCTTGCCTTGGTTCATTTGAATTGAAATTTTAGCTAGGAGCTGGCTAAGGACGACTTGACTTGCTACACAATTCCATTCCAAGTTCCATCGACCCCTTCATCTAGCTCAACTTAACTCCTTCGTAGCTCGTAACTCGTAAGTCCTAATTCGTAATTCGCTGCTCGGATGAGATGGGATGAGAGACAACTTCGACTTTCGACTGCAAAGACTCACTCTGAATTTTGAGTAAAATTCCACGGCACAGCTCAGCACAGCAGAGGGGGGCAGCTAAGACAGCTGGATTGAATTTCAATTTCAACTCTGACCTTAAATGTCTACAGTCAAGTCAAGTCAAACTCAAACTCAAAATTCTCTCAAAAGCCAGGCAGTACATCACAGTACATTTATAATTCATTCATGACTTTTTAATGACTTACAACACAACTACTACAAAACCTTTAAGAGGGGAATTAAGGGCCAACCCAACTCAAACAAGCACCCAAAGCACCTGCCATTCTTTGCTGAGCAGCAAAATTCCTCAGAAATCCAATCCAATGCAATGCAATGCAATGATTGCAATCAGAGTAGTCGTCAGTGAGTGAGTGAGTGCCAAGTGAAAAACAAACATCAATCAATTATGTATTCCATTGACTTGCAGTGCAGACTTAGACCGATTTTCCAAGGAATTGAAATGAAATGGAATCAGAAAACAGAAGTGAAGTGACATGGATGGGACGGGATTCGACGACTTAGCCTAGCCGCCTCCTCAATAATTCTTTCCAATTAAATCCTCCTCCAGTCCTGCCCTGCCCTGCCCTGCCTGCGAAACATTTCGTTTCCAATCCATTCCATTCTATTCTCTTCTCCGTACCGTACCGCACAACACTTGTTAAAATAAACACAGAAAAAGTCATCAAACGACGACAGCTTCAGCTCCTGGTGTGCAAACACCCACAACACAGTCAAGACACGTATTTTAAAAAAAGTTGAGATGCGATGCGAACCAGAAGCACCCGCACCACCAGCCAGCCTACCACGCCTTCTCACCTTTCTTCCGTTCTTTTTTTTGCCAAAATACATAAACATGTAATAAAAGAAGAGTAAAAGTCAAGTCAAGATCTAGTGCCCGGAACCGGGTCCGGGTAGTAGTAAAACCCATGAACCGAACCCTTCCAGACTCAGACTCCCCATTCCTGAGAAAAGATCCGGAAAAGACAGGCAGGCAGGCCAGCCAGGCCAGACCAGAGCCAAGAAAGTGATCATGACGTCACGACAACTTCCACCGTCTTCCTTTCGTCGTCGTCATCGTCGCATCGCATTCGCACTCGCATAAAGACTTTAAAGGTTACGAAGATGCGAAGACGAAGACGTAGGAAGGACGGGAGGCTGCATCATCATCTTGGCACTAGTGACGTCAGAGTCACACTTTTCTCGCTTTCTCTCTTGGGAGCCAAGCCAAGCCTGCCTTCGAGATGTTTTCAGAGCTCCTTAGCTCACCTTTGCAGCCAATTATTTCTCGATTTAGATTCTGCACTCGACAACCAAAACCATGCAGATTTTCGGATCTCTCTGTTATTTCTGTCCTGTCCTGTCTCTTATTGACATAGGCCAGGCCAGTGTCAGCGGGTGACGTCATGGCTCACATGCAATGCACCGCACAGCATTTCATTGTAATTTTAATTGTAATCATAATTCCATTGCGTTCCTTTGCAAATTGCATGATCTTTGCAGGTCGCAAGAAATCGGTTTTAGCAGCAGCAGCAGCCGAGCAGCCCACGCCACAAACTCTTGCTTACTTTGCACGTAGCTAGGTTGGTAAGCCACCGCGACTATCATCACCACCGCAATCGCTCGCAATCAACACTGCAATTTTTAGATTCCTGGCTCTGCGGCTGTCCTGTCAAGAATTGCCGTGCGGCGGTTTTGACCAAATCGTTCATTGCTTCCTTGGATTAGAATTGAGGAATGAGAATGACGAATGACAATCAAAAAATCACATCACATCACATTGCATGCAATAAATTATCATTCATTTCCAAGTATGTTTTCCCTACGTACGTAACGTAACGTAACGTAACGTTTTAAGTATGCCTTGAGTATGCAGTCGTAGAAAAATTTATACAAAGTCAAGCTTAGCTTGACTTGGCTTGGCTTGACAGCTTGAGCAGGCAGGGAAAAGTACAGTTTTGCTTTGCCTTCAGTCACGAACTATGAGCCATGAGTAGGTTAGTCTTTTGCGTTCTAGCCTGACCTCAATTCAAGCCAAGCCAAGCCAAGCCAAGCACACAGCACAAGTAGCCTCGGAAGGATTTGCAATAATATTCGCAATGTTGCATTGCATTGCAGGATTGGAAAATCCATTCCATTGTGCATTGTGTTGTGTAGTTGTAGCCAGCATGAGAGAGAAATGAATGAATGATAGTACATAGTACGGTTGCCTAGGAGACGGACAGGTAAGTTGAGTGAGTTGAGTTCCCTAAGTCAATCTGTGCTGTGGCTGTTGTGCTCTGAGCTGTCCCAACCCAACCATGCATGTGTTGTACAATGTATACTCAACAGGTTGGTTGTGGTCTCTGTGCTCTGTGTGAGTTGTGGTCTTAAAAAACTTACGGTCCCAGTCCCATCCTAGCTTGGCTTCCTAGCCATGCATGCCATGGCGCTAAAGAGATGGAAATCTGCAGATTGCACTTTTTTTTTGCAAACATTCCTCACCCTACCTGCCTACCTACCTCGTTTACCTGCCTGTTCTTTACTACTACGACTACTACGACTACATTGTTGTGGTTGGTTCCTTCTCACTTCTCACTCACTCATTGTTGCTGCTCCTGCCTCTTTACTTATCTCTACGACTACTACTGCTACTTGCACATTCTTCCACTTGGACAAGTACAGAGAGAGAGAAAAAAAATGAAACAGGAGACTTGGCTTAACTGTAATTTTTAAGTAAAGACTTGATGCTGCTGCTCGTTCTGCATTGCGAGAAATTTTTCGCAAAAGCGGGTGGAATGTGAGGAGGAATGAATTGAGTTTTGAGTTTGCAAAAATTGTTCTCTTGCTAGTCGCTAGTCGCTAGTCTTGCTCAATTTTGACAGAGATTTTTCCATGTACAAGTACAAGGTACTCTTCTTGGAAATAAAATTTACATTAACATTTCGTCATCATTCTCAATTCAATCTCATCGAATAAAAAATCCTTGGAAATTGTGCATGTAATGTAATAATGTAAATAAATGACAAGGGGGGTTTCAAATGCTGTGCTATATTATTAGCATAGTTAAAAAACTCTGCACTGCACTACCTGTCCGTCCTTGACAACAAACAGCCAGCCAGCCAGCCAGCTTGTCATGAAGCATGTGACTCAAGCAAATCAAAGATTCTAAATTCGCATTTCGCAATAATTCGCAATTCGCAGCTATTGCAATGCTGCTAATGGCCAAAATCGTTTCGATTTTAGGAATTTCCCATTGCCATTGCATGCATTGCATCACGTGCTGCTTGCTTGCTTGCCGAATTAAATAAATCTGGTGTCGATGTCGATGTCATTTCATTTCATTTAGGCTCAGGTTGTTAGATATTTCTAGGAAAAATTTAATTAGAAAGCTAGCAAGTGTAGTACGTACGTACGTGGAACGAGCTGAGCTGCTGAGGTGTTTGCAAAATAATTTAAATTTTGCAAACGTAGTAAGTAGGAACGAAGAGAACACAAGTTCGTGCGAGCAATGCAAGCATGCATGCATAGAATTTCCACTTCCACTCACTCAGATGTAAAAATGAAGGAATTCTAACTGTAAATTTTTGCAATGCAATGCAAATGCAAACTTTACAAACTTTGTGTGTATGCATTTGCATCCCTAACCGTAGCCAAGAAGAAGTGAAGAAAAAAAAACAAGTTGAAAGACTTGACTTGAAGAAAGGAAGAAGAAGCAAAGAAGACGAAGACTTTTTTTTGCCACTTGCCGTGTCATTCCTTTTAGTCAAGCCAAACAAAGTAATGTTTAAGAAGGGATTACATTCCATGCAATTGCAATGCAATGGAATAAACAAAAGTTCAATAAATTTGCAAAAGATTTGCAAATTGCACTTCGGAATTGCACCACCAGCAGCAGCAAGAGTCTGGGCCAAGCTGCCAAGTGTAAGTGCCAACCAACCAACCAGTCCTAGTACCAGTCAGCCCGACAAGGGAAGACGAGGCTATAAAATATTTGCACAAAATAAATTGCACAAATTGCCAAGTTTGTCTCGATGACGATGACGATTCCGAGTCTACTCACCTAACATAACCTCACCTAACAACCTCTTCAATTCAATTCAATTCGATGCAGTGCAGTGCAGGTTCGACGTCGTTTCGTTATCTCTCTTCGTTTTTTAACAGTTGAGTTGCACTGAACCTGCTGCATCAGAGGCATGCAGTGCAGGTTTTTGGTTTCAAATTAATGCCAGGACTGCCATGCCAGTTACAATAAATTATCACCTCATTAGATTTTTACACTTTGTACGTCTGAGTTGGACGAGTAAGGATAAGTTGAGCAATTCATGACCATGCATGCATGCATGATGCACCTAGCCATGCCCTAACTCCGTGCTCTCATTCAATAAACAAGGGCATCCAAATCAAAACAAGTCAAGACAAGTCTCATTGAATTTTTAATTGCTAAACGGATGCATATTACTATGAAAATCTTGAAGAAAAATTGTTCTCCAAGTAGCGACCGGGTAGCCCGTTTTTACCCGCTTTTTTTTTTTAGCTCGTCTGCTGCTAGCTAATTACACTCTGTCTAGCCAAACTCGAAGCCAAAGGCCAATCGCATCATTAAGATAAGATGTCAGATCCAAACAAATATTCTGTTCACCCAGGTTGTTGTTTCCCTGGCAACTAACTAAAAAAAAAAACCTGGCGTCGGCATATTTTTAGCTTTTGCTGCTGCTTGCTCCACATCTTTAATTACCATTTCCATTTCAAGAGTCATGTCATGAGGAAGTGGCTTCATGCATGTAGTAGGGCTTCTCAGGTTGCCCTTGCTTTGCTTACCTCACTACCTTTCTAGCCTAGGTTAGTACATAGTTGAGTTGTCGCTGTAATCTTCTAAATATAAACATAAACAATGTTGCGCTGAGTTTTGCAAATTTGCAAAGTTTGAGTTGCCAATTTTGATCTGTGCTGTGCTGTGATGTGCTGCAGACTATGCATGTAGAGCTTAAGATCAGTTTTACAACTACAACTAGTTTGTATTGTAAAAGTTCATTAAAATTGACTTGACTCGGCCTTGCCTTGTCATTACAAAGTGAAAATGGAATCTGTTACCCAATTTCAGAGACAGACACGGTCAGACCAGACCAGGCAAGCTAGGCCAGACAAACAAATCACAAAACACGCGAGTTAACTTTAAAAGCCACAGCCAGACGCAGACAGCAATGAAAATCTATCCAACTCTTTTCCTTTTCTGTCACTTACGTGACACTCCACTCCACTCCACTCACACAGTCAAGTCAGTCGTTAAACTTTATAACAACCAAATAAATTCTCAAACTAATTGCTTTGCAAACCAACCAACCAACCGACAACTTAGTACAACTCAATTCAATCTAAACTCTGCATGCATAGTTAATAGTTAGTTCTTAATATCCTAATTAGTCTTTGACTTGCAAATAATTTGCAAAGTCAATTCTACTGAATTGAATTGAATTGAATTCAATTCAATTCTTGTTTTATCTTTTTCGGTCCGGCCCGGCCCAATTAGCTAGAACAAAAGAACTTCAAAGCTAGGACATTAGGAGGGTGCTTGTAACGTGAACGTAAACGTAATCGCCCTAAAAAAATTAGTAATTCTTGGCAATTTGGAACCCTCAAATTCAAAGAAAGCAAAGGAAGAGCTTTGTTGGTTTACATTTACATAGAATTCTAAGCTTGGCTGACTGACTGACTGAGCTTTGATTGTATGGATTTATGTATTTGGGTGAGTGTAGTGTCTGCTCTGCATTTGCATTCAATTGAATTCCATGAGCTGAGCTGCTAGAACTTTAGTTTCAGCCAACCTAAACACCTGTTCTTAAGCCTTAGCCGAGCCTGCCTAAAAACTAAAAGCTTCGTTTGTTTGTACACACATACATTCATACATAAGTTTGCATGCATAGTTTTGGTATGCATGAATATTTGAGGACGAAGACAAGCAAGTGAAGAAAATACCTGTCTCTCTGTACCTGTACTTGATTGAGCTTAAGGAAGTAGGTGAGTGACTGAAGAACTTTTAAGACGCTAGCTGCGTACAACGTCACAGGTACAGGTACAGGTAGTTGCTCAAAGTAGTCGTAGTCGCAGTCGTCGCAGTAAAAGGAAAGGACGATGATCAAATGCGCTGGTAAAGTGGCAAGTGGGAGCAATCATGGTAATGGTGGTGGTAATGGTGTTAAGAAACAATTTTCTTTTCAACCGACCAACCAACCAACAAACAAATAGCAAAGAGATGCGAAAAAGCACAGCACTGCACCGTCCAACAATGTAAGCTTGCCTTAAGAGAGTGAATAAACCAACGGATTGTTGCACTCACATTTTTCACTCGCAGACATTGTTGTTGTTGATATTGTTGTGAGCAGAGCAGTAGTGGCAGCAGCAGCAAAAAAATCGTAGTATGCCTATGCATTTGCCTACCTTCCTGGTATACAACAACAGGTTGCATGCATATGTAGCGTAGCCTAGCGTAGTCTGGCAAATCAGACGAGCGGACAAACTTTGATGTACACTTACACTTGCGTTGCGAGTTGCGACTTGCAACAATTTTTGCTGAAAGGTAAGAGTAAGAAAGTAACGGAGTTAGCCAACCAACCCAGTCAGTCAGTCAGCCAGCCTTGTGCTGCGCTAACTTTTAGCAAGAGACTATGACTTCGACTTGGCAAAATGGCAAAGATGGAGACGACGACGAAGACGAAGACCAAAAACGTTATGACTACTTGACTGACTGGGACTGAGAGCAGCAGCAGCGTTAAGTCATAACATAGGAACCTTTGCATTCACAGGTTAAGTTAGTTAGTTAGTTAGGCAGCCAGCCACCTTGGCTTGGCTTGGCTTGGTTTTAACCAACCAACCACTGCACTGCACTGCCTGACTTTGTAAACGTTTCATTTCTAATTGTAATTGGAACACTGGCTTAAAAGTTTGTAAGTTTGTCTAGGCCTGGCTTCAAAGCACAGCCTTTCAAAAAGTAGTCCACCGAAGCGAAGATGAACTGACCGACCGACCGACCGACTACTTTGTAGTACTTTGTATGAATGAATGAAGAATGCAATCTGCAAAGATGCAAAAATGCGAAAAATAAAAAACTCAACTTACCGTCGAAATCAGTGTAGAGTGAGTCCCGAAGAATGGCTCCGGAGCCAAAGTCAATCAGCTTGAGTTTGTTTGTATCTTGGTCCACAAGAATATTTTCATCCTAAGAAAATACCAAACAACAACACAAATTATAGTCAAATTTAAGCATCAAATCATTCATGTTTAAAAACACAAAATTCATAGCATTGCATTGCACGGCATTATTGGCAATATTGTCAATTCTGCTATTCGGATTCTGCGATCGAAGTAGGTCGCGTTCGCTTGGCGTACATTCTGCTATGTTAACGTCAATCGTCAATCTTTTTGTCTTGAACAACAATCATAGCCGCGTCTGCGCGCGTCTGTCAGTGTCATAAAATTGGCTGAGAGCGATTTTGCGCTGCGCTGGATGACAGTGAAATGACAGGTCATTCTCATTCTCATTCTTCCTTTTTAACCCTTTCCTTCCCTTCAGTTTTTTTTAATTTGACTACTCGTCGTAGTCGTAACTCATAACTCGTGGTTGCCCTGCTTCCTCAGCACAGCAATCAGCTGTGCCTGCCTTCCTAGCCTACCTGCCTTATACAACAACAATGCAATGCTTGGCTCTACGTTATTGTTATTGTTTTGATTTTTTTTTAATCGCACGTCGTAATGCATTGCATGCCTTGCATGCTCCCATCCCACCTCCACGAAAACGTTAACGTTATGTGATTATGCTCGTTCTTGTTGTCATTCTAAATTTCATCATGTGTGCTGCTGCTGCTAGTCTAGGTTGAATTGAATGAAAGGTGGGAAGGTCTTTTACAAAGTTTCCATCATCCGTTTTGTCAGCCCTATCATCAGAATCCTGAATGCTGAATGCAAATGCGAGTAGTTTTTTTTTGCAATTTTTGCCACTTTTGCCAAAGTATGTACGAGCATGTATGAGTATACAATTCCCGTTATTTTTTGCGCAGCACACCTGTGCCTACCTGGCAAAGTTTCTAATTAATATTGATAATTCGCTATTAATTAAGGTTGCGCTAGGGATTTGGTTAGGCTTTGACATGGCTGCGCTGCATTTCTCTCACAAGTGGCGGCTGCGATGATGAGCCAGATGAGCTCATTTCATTTCATTATAAAAATTTCTCAACTCGGCTCCAACTCAAGTATTTTTATCATGAGTCTAGTGCTGTGTTGTACGTTCACGGTTCTCAGGAATTCCCTCACGTGGTCGGCATGAACTCCTCACACTATGCATGCCTGGTAAAAGTCCATCGATCGTTTTGTTAATTTAGGATTAGTTGATGTAATAATTTTTGTATGAAATGAAATTCAAGTGTGCTCGCTCAGAGTCCATGTCCATGTCCGTCCAATTTCTCAAGTGGACCTTTTTTTTTATGAGTGTATAAAGAGGAAACTTTTTTTCCTCTTTATCTTTAATCCACAATTACAAAATTACAAAATGTGGAATCGAATGAATTGTGCTGTGCTGCGCTGTGCTGTGTGTACTTTACATTACTACATGAATACATAGTTGAGTACACACCTCCAACTTTTTTCAATCGCTTTTTTTTGTTAGTTCAGGACCAGACTGATACCACATCGCATTCGCATCGCATACCTCAACTCAAACTCAAGTCCAAAATTCTCAATTGCAATGCGATGCAATATATTTATAGAGCAGCAGATGACAAATGAATTAAATGCTTTATCGAATTCTCGAGTGTGCTTTTGGAACATGCAGCTATGTAGTGATGCAATGCAATAGTCATACTTTTGAAATGAATCAGCTGCTCAAAACTCAAAATGGTTCAGATTCAGCTTTAAAAAAGTTAACTCCTCAGCTTTAGACTAGACTTTGTTCAAGTTACCTTTGGATATTTCCACAAAAAAAAACAAATCCAAAACCCAAACTCTACTAAACCCTTCAAATCTCACAAAATTGGCTCTCAAGACTCGACTCCCAAGTTATTTGCTACTTTTCTCAATGCCTTCAAAATCATTTAAGAAAATTCCATGAGCTCTCTAATTGCTCATTGCGTGCGAGCGTGCAGCGGATTCTTAATAATAGGAAAATCTGCTGCTAAGTAGTAGTGTAGGAAGCAGAGCAGTCGCAAGTGCAATATTCTCTCAAAAGCACGTATTTGTACAACATTTGTTGCAGCAGTACAGTGAAGCGCAGTGTACGCAGTCGAAAGAATTTCAACTTTCCCCTTCATTATAAACGAACACATCAAGTAGTGGAGTGTGTAAAAGCAAGTCGCACGTTTTGTACGTTTGTAGTGCGATGCGATGGACTAGTTAAATAGGATAAATGCTCCAAGTACGATTCGAGTCTGAAGTCTGCAGCAGGAGAAGCAGCAGGAGCAGATTCCAAACAAATTGTACTTTAGGCAGGTCACATAGTCACATTGCAGGCAGGGCATTGGAATTTTGCAATGGGATTTCCAACAGGAAGTCAAGTCAGTCAAACTCTAACTTGGAAGACAAAAAAGACAGGCAGGGACAGGAATGAGAGGAAGTGGAGTGCGAGTGGAAGTACATTTCTACATTTCTAACCTTAAAATTCTTCTTTTTCTTTTTTTTAAAAAAAATGCAACGCATCCGACTTTTTTTGACCTAACAAAAACGAACAAATGAAGCTGCTGCTGCATTGCATTGCATTACATTGCTTGCGTGTCTTAAAAAATCTTAGACTTGACTAAGACTTAGACTCCGATCCGAAGAACTAGAACTCAGAGCGAAAAATTCTAAACAAAGTGCATGCTCCGCCAATCTGACTCCGTCTCTTGTCTGATTCTAAGATCTATATTTGAATCGATTGCTGCAATTTGCAATGCAATGCAATGCAATGCAAGGCCTTTACTCCATTAATCTGCACTTAAATTCCAGACTCCACTTACTGCTAATGTAAATGTGAATGTAAATGTAAACAATGGTCTGGTCTGGCCCTGGCCAACCACACCTACTTTGTTTTATTTGGATTAGATCTCTGAGCTAGACATTCTCACACTACTGCACTGCACTCAGTCAGTCAGTCACAGCCAGCACAGCACAGCACAGAATACCCGGCTGGCTACATTTTCAGAGTCAGACCAGACCAGACCAGACCTAGACTTTCCGACTTTCGGAGTATTCGGAGTTTTCGGAGGATACAAAGATAGTACATAGTTTTCTTCCGGCTAAAATGGAAGCCCCGAAAACCGTTCCTGTTCCTGATGCTTGTCTGGTCTGGGCTGGGCAGGAATTCATCGCCGCAGAGTCCTGCACTGCACTGCAGACTGCACTACAATTGTCTAAAAATAACTAAAGAAGGCAAGGCAGACGAGTCATGCTCATCATGTAATCTTTCCCATCTCATTCTCTGTACCAAAACCTAAAACCCGTTCGGTTCCAGTTCCAGTTCACTTCAAAAAATTGTTTCCCTCAAAGCTCCAGTGTTCAGCAAAGCATTCAGTTTCTAAACTTGAAGCTCAAGCTAGCTAGCTCTACAATTATTTGTTTTTGTTTGTAGTCCTCAAACCAGCCAAAACTCTTGCCAGCATTTAGTACAAGTTTCAAGTCCAAGACGACTCGACTTGACTTGACTTGATGCATTCATTCATCCGTGGAAATAGATGGAGGAGAATCGAGCTGAAGCTCAGAGATCTTCAAGCAAAAACTGTTGCTGTGCTGTGATGGATTTGAAGAAATCTGGTTGAAATCTAGCTAGCTACAGCTACAGCTACTCTACTATTTGCAATATATTTTTTGAGGGCATAAAAAAAATTCTGAAACTCAAAACTCTACTTCCACGAGTACCACGAGCATCTCATTTTCATCTGAGTCAAATCTGCTGTTGCTGCTAGCTGACGAGATGCTTTATTTTTGTTTTCCTTTAGCAGATCCTCGTGCCTACGAAGAGTCGTCCTCAAAAGATACATACGTACAAATTCTTCATCTCCAACTCTAGCTCTGACATTTGACTCTGCTGTACGTCCGTACGTGTACGTCAGCACTTTTAAAATCTCCAACACAATTTTGCAATTTTCATTCATTTAAAAATTGCTCAAAAAATACAAGAGTAGCAGCAGATTGATAGTAGCGGTAGTTCAATGGTCGCAAGAAACTTGTTAGCCCTGCCTGCCTGCCTTTGTGCCTGCCTGTGGCCTAGCCTCTCTAGCTGTGCTGTAGCTTAGCTACTTAAGCATTTTAGTAGTCAAAGTACAAGTACAACTTTGCAAGTAGTCGAAGTCGAAGTCAGTTGAAATTTTTCGTTCCGTTCTGATTAGAAAATGAAAACCAAAAAAATCCAAGCCAAGCCAAGCCGAGGCAAAGGAAAATGCAAAATGCAATGCAATGCACTGCACTGCAATAAAATGAAATGAAATGATGTGCTAGTTGTGTACGTTGCAGTTGGTGAGATCAGATCAGCTGTGCGCTGTGGTGAGAGTTTTCTAGTCACCTTTCTGCATCTGCTCCTGGCATTGGCTTGGCTTGCCACTCTTTTGTACACATCAAAAGAGATATTAATAATTTGAGAAGATGTGGAAAGTGATGACTACTGACTAAGAACGTCGTAGGATATAAATAAAAATTCATACTAAAAACTCAACTCAAGTCGGACTTTTATCATCTAGCTTCCAGCCCATCCCTTCGTGTTCGTTTCGTTTCATCGTCTTAAAAAGAAATCTCAATTCCAAATTCCAATTCCAATGCAAAGTCATCTGTATTTTATCCATTAGTAAAAAATGTAATGTTGAATGAAAATTAATGTAGAACAGCTGTTGCTTCATTCATAGAAATTTCCTCTGCTAACTTTCATTTCCATAAATAATATTTTAATAACTTCCTTGTCCGTCCGTCATACTCTCATGTCATAATCATCGAATCGACTCGAATCGAATTGCGAATTGCAAATTGCCAAATCGCAATAATTCGCAAAATGCCAATCAAATTGTGCCAAATGGGATTGCGAGTGTGATGCGAAATACAAGCATATAAAGTTGAAATGAGCAGAGCAATGAAAAAAAAACTCTTCCTTACCTTAATGTCTCTATGGACAACTCCAGCCTTGTGGCACTCAACGATCGTCTCAACAATTTGTCGAAAGAATTCCCTCGCCAAATGTTCTTCAATGATTCCCTTCTCGGTTATGTAGTCGAATAAGTCTTGGGCTGGTTGAGGGCGCTCCATGATAATAATAAAACTATCTGGACGCTCAAAAAAGTCTATGAGTTTGATGACTCCGTTCACATGCTCACATTTATGAAGGAGAAGAACTTCCAATGGAACTCGAACACCGTTCACCTGCAAAACAATGTCAAAATACACAACAAATTTTAGACAAAATTCTTATAGTACAATGACTATGAGTAATGTGCGTATTTCCGGCATTTCCGTCCGATCCGAATTCTTGGACTCAAAAAAAACCCAGTTAAAAATAACATTGACACACATAGTTCACAATTTAAAAATTTAGGCACACGCCAGGCCATGAAAGCAAGATCGGGTCGGGTAGGTGTAGGCGGGCGGATTGCGGGCGGATTGCGGGCGGATGGCAATGACTCACAAATGCAATGCAATGCACAGTTTTGCAAAGTTACCCGTTAAATTCTCATCATTTCATTTCATTTCTAGTTTCTAGTCCTAGTCGGTCATGTAGCAGTTTGACTTGACTCTGAGCAACTTTCTATTTACAAGTTTGCTAGTTTGAGCCCTGCCTGCATGAGCCCGAAGAATGAATGAATGAATGGTACAAAAATACAAATACAGAAAATGTGGTGCGGTTAGGGCATGCATACATGGATGACCGCGTCCGCATGTCACTCAAATCTTGTTCTTGTTGTACCAGAAAACGAGTCGACTCGACTCGAGATAGGGTTCCCGTCCCAGTCCCGTTTCGTTTCGTTCCAGCAAAACGGATCTACGCCTTGCCTTGTTGCCTTTGATCTGAATCTGATCTGATCATCTGACGAAGACCAAAATGTGCAGTGCTAGCGCATGTTTTTGTGTACTTTGTACGATGAACTTTTGTGTTTCCTGTTGTCTTAGTCCCAGTCCCAACCGTCCGTCTTTGATGCGAATGACATGAAGCTGACATGAAGCTGATAATATGGACGACAAACACAAACACAACGTCATTCCTGCCCTGTCTGTGCTGTGCTGGCAGGCATATCATGCAGTCCAGATTCTAGAATCATCATCTTGTTTCCAAAACAAACTAGTCATTGTCCAGTCCACTCTAGTCACTCTGGTCTTAGTCTTAGGCCTAGTCTTAGGCTTAGTCCAGAGATCATCCCTTTCCATTTGCTCCCTGACTGACTCT
>JAQGCM010001458.1:0-15193 GCA_034699705.1 Hymenaphorura dentifera | reverse complement strand
GGTGATATGCTCCTTGTTACGGCATTTGTTTCATATTTGGGTTGTTTCACCAAGCGCTATCGCCTAGATTTACTCAACAAGACGTGGATTCCTTACCTCAAAAAAATTCAAGTACGACTTTATTTCGCCAATTTGGCTGGACTTTGGAGAATTCATAATTGCTTAACTCCAAAATACACGTATTTAGCCACCAATTCCAATGTCTGAAAGTGTCGATCCCCTCAATATTCTGACTGACGATGCTGAAATTGCTCAATGGAATAACTTTGGTCTGCCGAATGATAGAATGTCGAGCGAGAATGCTACAATTTTAATTAATTCACAACGATGGCCTTTGATGATTGATCCGCAACTTCAGGGTATCAAATGGATAAAGAGCATGTATGGGTCGAAACTAAAAGTAATTCGACTAGGGTCGAAAGGATATTTGGACATTATTGAAGAGGTAAGAAATACTACAACGTGCTCAAAATCAATAAAGCTTATCCAATTATGCATTTATAAATATCTAGGCTATTGTACAAGGACACACAGTCTTGATTGACAATATTATGGAAAGCATTGAGCCTGTGTTGGAACCGCTGTTGGCTCGAAATCTGATCAGAAAGGGGACGTAAGAGAAACAAAGAATTATTCGACCCATGCAATAAATACTTAATGTTTAATGTATTTGTCAGAGCAATCAAGATGGGCGACCGGGAGATTGACTACAACCCAGGATTTAGACTGATCTTGCAAACCAAATTGGCCAATCCTCACTACAAGCCCGAAATGCAAGCTCAAACTACGCTAATCAACTTCACTGTAACGCGAGACGGTTTGGAAGATCAACTTCTAGCTGAAGTCGTCAAAGTGGAACGCCCAGATTTAGAATCTCAAAAGAGCCAACTCACAAAACAACAGAATGAGTTCAAAATTCTTCTTAAGAAACTCGAGGATGATTTGCTGACCAGACTTCAATCAGCTCAAGGAAATTTTCTAGACGACACTGCTCTAGTTGAAAATTTGGAGACGACGAAGCGCACTGCACAAGATGTAGAAGTAAAAGCAAAAGAAGCAGTTATCACGTCAGCAAAGATTGATTCAGCAAGAGAAACGTACAGACCAGCCGCAGCCAGAGCTTCACTTCTGTATTTTATTCTCAACGATTTGAACAAAATTAATCCAATTTATCAGTTTTCATTGAAGGCATTCAGCACAGTTTTTCAAAACGCTATTAAGCATGCAGCCCATGCTAGTGATGTTACAAAACGTATTGAAAATCTCATTGATGCTATCACATTTTCTGTTTGGCAATACACTACTCGAGGGCTATTTGAGTCGGACAAACTTATTTTTACGGCTCAGATGGCATTCCAAATTCAGATCACCAAAGATATGATTCAACCAAGAGATTTGGACTTTTTGCTTCGCTATCCCATTACCCCGGGCCTAGTCAGTCCTGTGGACTTTTTAACAAACAATTGTTGGGGAGCCATTAAGAGTTTAGCCGCAATGGACGGTTACAGGTTCGACGAAATGAAAATATTTTTCAATCAAGAAATGATTTGAATTCCTATAATTTCAAAAACATTTCAGGAATTTGGACCGTGACATTGAGGGTTCTGCAAAACGTTGGAAGAAACTTGTCGAATCAGAGAGCCCTGAACGCGAGAAACTTCCACAAGAATGGAAGAGCAGAGCTGGAGTTGAACGTTTGTGCATCATGCGTGCTCTGCGACCAGACCGAATGACTTACGCAATCAGCGTTTACATTGAAGAAACGTTGGGGGTCAGATATGTAAAATCTAGACGGATGGATTTTGCAAAATCTTACGAAGAATCGTCGAATACTACACCAGTTTTCTTTATCCTGTCCCCTGGTGTGGACCCTCTCAAAGTATTTACAACTTCCACAAATTAAATATGGAACCGTTGCATGTAAAAATCACATTTTCTAATGTACGATTCAAATTGATTGTCTGTCAGGATGTCGAATCTCTTGGCAAAAAACTAGGGTACTTGATTGACAAAGGCAATTTCCATAGCGTCTCCCTTGGACAAGGGCAAGAAATTGTAGCCGAAAATGCTCTGGATGTTGCTGGACAGCAAGGTCATTGGGTCATTCTCCAGAACATTCATTTAGTTGCAAAATGGCTTGCGACACTTGAGAAGAAATTGGAACAGAACTGGGAGCACTCGAGTAAAAAATACCGAGTCTTCCTTTCGGCAGAGCCAGCTGGAAGTCCAGAGTACCATATCCTTCCTCAGGTAAGTTGGACAAATTGAGTTTACCGTTGGAATTAATTCGCTCATCGAACGCATTGATTTCCAACAAATTTCTTGTTTAGGGAATCTTGGAATCATCTATTAAGATTACCAATGAGCGTAAGTACATGCATTGCGTAGACTAATTTAGCTACTCCAATTGAATAAACATGACAGTATGATTGGGAATGCTTAATTCTTAATAGCTCCAACTGGAATGCTTGCAAATTTGCACAAGGCACTTGACAACTTCAGCCAAGAGTCTCTTGAGACTTGTTCAAAAGAATTGGAGTTCAAAGCAGTCTTGTTCTCCTTATGCTATTTCCATGCTGTAGTAGCCGAAAGACGTAAGTTTGGAACCCAAGGTTGGAATCGCTCTTACCCATTCAACACCGGTGACCTCACAATCAGCGTGAATGTCCTCTTCAACTATTTGGAGGCAAATAGTAAAGTTCCTTGGGAGGATTTGCGGTATTTGTTCGGAGAGATAATGTACGGTGGACATATTACGGATGACTGGGACCGCCGACTCTGCAGAACTTATTTGGAGGAGTTCATGCAACAAGAATTGGTATGGAAATCAAATCACCCTAAAAATTCCCAAAGTTTTTAGCAAACGCGATATAATGTCTTTTGAATTGCCAGCTTGACGGTGAGATCAATTATGCTCCAGGGTTCCCAGCACCTCCGAGCACAGACTATCTCGGGTACCACCAGTACATTGATGAGGCGTTACCTTCAGAATCTCCAATATTGTATGGTCTTCATCCTAATGCCGAAATAGGGTTCCTCACTGCAACTTCCGAGACACTTTTTAAAATAATCTTTGAGTTACAACCGAGAGATGCAGGAAGTGGAGGTGGTCAAAGTATCACGAAGGAGGAAAGGGTACTGCGTTCTAATTGCAATAAAAATTATTATTTACATTGTAATATTGAGTTGGAACCATTGGTAGATAAAACAAATTTTGGACGACATTGTGGACAAATTGCCGGATCCATTTAATATGGCTGAAATTCATGGCCGAGCTGAAGATAAAACGCCGTACGTCATTGTTGCCCTTCAAGAATGTGAGCGAATGAACATGCTGACCGTTGAAATGAGGCGATCTCTTAGAGAACTTGATCTTGGATTGAAGGTCTGCGTGATGACTTTGGTCATTAAGGTAATTTCCCTCAAGGGAAGTACTTAATTGTTGCTTTTATTGTAGGGAGAACTGACAATTACTCCTGACATGGAAGATTTGGGTAACGCCTTGTTCTTGGACCAAGTTCCACCAGCATGGACTAAACGAGCTTACCCCTCCACGTTGGGACTGGGATCTTGGTACGCTGATTTGCTTCTAAGGGCTCGCGACTTGGAAACCTGGTCAACCGATTTTTTCCTACCACCAGCTGTTTGGCTTGGAGGTTTCTTCAACCCGCAATCGTTTTTGACTGCCATCATGCAGAGTACTGCTAGGAAGCAAGAACTTCCTTTGGACAAAATGTGTCTTCAGTGTGATGTTACGAAAAAGAGTCGGGAGGAATTTACGTGAGTTAAAATTTATTAAAATTTCAAATCGTAACAACACTGTAGTGGGGTCCTATCGATATAATTTTTCTTCTTCTGCAGGGCTGCCCCCCGGGATGGTGCATGCATTCATGGGCTATACATGGAAGGAGCTCGTTGGGACATAATCACTGGCTCAATTGCAGAATCGAAGCTGAAGGATCTGTACCCCCCAATGCCCGTCGTTTACTTAAAAGCTATCACTCAGGACAAACAAGATAGTCGAAACATGTACGAATGTCCAGTCTACAAAACAAGAATGAGGGGACCAACATATGTTTGGACATTCAATTTAAGGACTCGAGAGAAACCATCAAAATGGATTCTGGGTGGAGTAGCTGTTCTTCTTCAAGTCTAAAATTATTACAAATTACAAAGCGTCCTGCCAAGGTGCTAATACAAAATTTGCTGTGTGCTAAGCAATGTACAATGTAACTGTATCAACTTTTGAAATAAAAAACCAGGTGCTAACTCATTTCAAATATTTTATTTTGTTAAATACGGCATAAATTACTGGTTTTGCAAATGTTGAGAGACTTGCAATTTAAATAAGTTTATTCAACATTTGGCTACATATCAATCTCCCGGTTGACCTATGCCAATTCCACTATCCATTTTTCGGCTATTTCGTTGCGGCTGCAATCAAATGTTCCGAGCGGTTTCGACGAACTGTAAAATTATTTGAATATTAGTAAAAAATAGCACCAAATGTCTACAAATTTTTATAATTTTAAAAATGTAATCAGCGTTCAAGATAGCTTACTGCTGCGGTTTGTTGGGCTGCCTAATATGGCTAAGAAAGCTCGCAATTTTTTGAAACAGGCTTGTTGGTCTATATCTAAAATGTGCAGATTAGAGCAACAAAGCAATCATGAAATTTCAAATTTACCCATCCAAATTGAGCAAGAATGAATATAAATTTGTAAAAGTATACGCGAAGTTCTTCACGCATTGATTATTTCCTAAGTTCCGAATAAAAATGCGCCCATCCCCAGCATCTTCAGGAATCCATTGTTGGCTGGAAGTATCCTGGCTTCGAACCTTAAGCAATCGATTTCAAAAATTGATCTAGCACTAATGCAATATGCAATTATGCGTACTTCTCATACCATTTGAACGTTAACTATTCACCAGAATTCTACCGAACTGAAGAATCCAGGACACGGGCGAGCTAATTTAGTAATTAAATTCCAATCTTACCTCAGTCGTAAGATTTCCAGTCATAGGGTGCAGAGTTAAGACTTCCGTCGTGTTTGGCAGATTGTTCAGTGAAATTTTGGCAGTTCCATTTTGTGCTAAAGTTGTCCAATTACTGCTTTCTTGGCGCATGGGAATCAGATAGAATCTTTGTTTCGGTACATCTCTGGCGAAAGAATTGATTTGCGGTGCTTCTAAAGCTAACCACTTTTGAGTTTCCTGACCGTTCCATTCATTTGCAACAACACTCGCCCCACTCACAAATTGGCTTCCATCAACGGTTAAAAACTGAAATGATTTCCGATTTTTAGGACATTGTTGAATGCATGAATGAACTTCCGTTATAGCAGGAGAGTCTGAGATTCGTTTAATTTACAAAGCTGCCAAAATAAAACTTACCTTTCCGGTTGCAACACTTGTCACTTTATAAGTTTGGCCATTTTCAAATCCCATCATTGCACCAAGAGTGATTTCGAAAATGCAAAGAAGAGAAAAAATTATACAGCTAGTAGTTCTCTGCATTCTAAAAATTTCTAAATTTGCCTCTAAAAAAGTCGATGTTGTTTTTGCAATTTGTTTCCTGGCAAAACTGGCCGGCTACTAGCTGAAGTGCAAAGGAAAAGGGACGACAGATGACTGACCAACTTCTTCGTCAGACGACAACAACGCGATAATCTAACTGTTTCCATTCAAGTTCAACTGTGATTTTTGAATACAAAATGAATGAATATTTGCAAAGAATATTTAATGAGCAGTTAAAAACACATCCTGAAGTAGTGTAGAAACCTTCTGCATACAAATTAAGTCCAAGAAGTTTACTGAGCTAATTCCGCTTCGCTCGTTCAAGTGCATTGCCATTTGCCAGTATTTACCAGTGCAGTGGAGCTATGAAAGCTTTGACTTTGAAGTTCATTTCTGCCGTGGAATGTCCACATCGGCTACAATTCCTTTGCAAACGGTTTTGAATGATATGCATGCAATTTGGAAACTAAAATTTGCTCTACAACTGCAACAATACTTGTTCAGTACTTAGAAATTTAGTGACGAGCTTTCCCCGAAATCAATGCAATCGAACAAATTCAGAAAATATTTACATGCCAAGTTCGGCAATGAATAAGCTTATTTTTCAAACTCGAAATATGTTGCGATTTTCTATTTGATGATCAAACTTCAGTTGTACGATTTAGTACCACGCTGAAAAACTACATTTTTGTGATTATTTTAATTCCTAAAATATATATGCATTTTTCAAATTCTAAATCTCTCAATTAATTTGAAGAGATATGTTGAGTTGGGTTAGAAGGTCCAACGCTCTAATCTTCACATCTTCATAGTCTGTCTCAGCCTTCTTTGCTTTAATGATGGTCGACAATTCATAGTTGGTTTTCTCCAAGAGGCTCCATTTCTTCTCTAAGCCAGTGAGTTGACGATGTACTTCAATATTCTCCAAATTGATCTAAATTTATGGATAAACAGAAAACTCAAAGCTTCATTTTGCCAAATGAGTATTTATTTGCAGAGGGTACCTTCAGTTTGTCATGTTCTGTTTGTGCAGACTTCAACAAATCGTTCAAACGTTTTGTTTTCTCATCCAAACTTTGACTTTCTTTTTGTAGTCGAACGCTTCGTTCTGCTGCTTCTGATTTGAGGGTATCAGTATCTTCAAATTTTACCATTTCCTCTTTCATCTCATTCATTTTTTCTTCCAAAATACTTAATTCAGATTTCATTTTCTCCTCCAAAGTTTCAAACTGAAATAAATATAACAATTATTATTAATCAAACATTGTAAAAAGATAGAAAAATACAAACTAACATTGTCCATTTGCTTTTTCAAGGAATCATTGCGCATTTCTATCATGTCTGTGGTGTATTTTGCTTTGTCAAATTCATCTTCCTTAAACTCCAAGTCTTCTTTTAATTCAGAGAACGCTTGGGCTGATATTCCAGTTCTAAGCAAAAAATCAAATTTTAGTAAGTCCAAAATTCAAAGCTGTGGTGCTAATGTTAACTTTCTGCAATTAATTCATTGGCAATTCTTACTCTGGAAGTGCAGATATTAAGTGACAATTTTTTGTTATTTTTTCCATTACATCCATGATCTCAACTTCGAGTTTTGCCAATGTGCTCAATTCCTTTTGTTTGTTGTCCTCAAAGGATGACATGAATTCTTCCATTTCGTCTTCACGTTTCTTCAAGTCACGGAATTTTTGTTGCCGCTCAGAATCATTGTCTTCTATTTCCTAAAGTGACCATAAAAACATTTGGATTCATCCACATAAACTAATGGATTCTTGTATAATTTCTATTTTGGTGAACCTGCTCCATTCCTTTCAATTCATCTTGGGCAAGTCGAAGTTCTTCTGTAACTTGTGAAATTTGTCTGTCCAACGTAGTAATTTCAATATTATCCATTCTGACTTGTTCCAAAAGTCTTTCACGTTCTTCTTCTGGAGTTTCTCTAGAATCTGCATCACGATACAGTTCTTCTCGTTTATCAGAAAGTTCTGCATATTCTTCTTCCAATTTGGCTGCTCGTTTTCTAATATCGGTAGTGCAGACCCGGGCATAAAGCTCTTCGTTTCGAGCCCGCAGATCTTCCAATAAATATTGTGATTGTTCCATTTCGCGTTGAAGTTCATTGTGCTCATTTTGAGTTACGTCATACCTGGAAGATAAAGCTCGAAATATAGTTGTTACTCTTGTACTATGTTTATGTGTTTGTTGTGTTTTTTTGCAACTTTTCACGAAGGTCCGGACCCAAAGATTCGACCATGCGTTCAGCACGGGTTCTCTCAACAGCGATTTTCTCCTCAATTTCTTCAACTTGTTTTTCGCTTTCTCGCCGGCGATTGTAAATAGTTTCGATTCGCTGAGTCTGTGATTTGTTTTCACGATTGACAGTTTTGAGATCATCTTCAACATCTGCCTTAGACTTTCCACTGGCAATCATATCTGACAGAAGGTTGTAGTCCGCTAATTCACCTTGCATTTCTACCAAATTCAACACGATCAAAAATTAACTTAGCCTTTCCCGAATAAAGCACTATTACTTTTCACTATTAGCACATCGACTTAGTGCCAAATAGTAATTGTCATTTTAGACTTACCCAATAATTCAGCTGCCAATTCTTGAACTCTTTTTTCGTAAGTCATGTATGTCGATTGCTCCTTGGCCAAAGCCTCAACCGAAGAAGATAACTTATTGATTTCGGACGTGATTTCCCCCATTTTAGTGTGAAGGAGTCCCAGAAAATAGGTTTTATCGTGCACCATTCTCCGATTTCCATAACTGGTACGCGCTGTACGAACTCCCGAAACCCCCTGTTGAGTCACTGGGCGATCCATTGCGTTCAACTGTACAATGTATTTTATGAAAAAATATTAGTAGGTTGCAAACTATTCTCACTAAAATATGCTAGCATTTCTTAACCTGGGCATGAAGTGCACCTGGAGAAAATCCCGATTGCGGACGAGCTGTTGACATTCTCATGGCTGAACCTTGACGTTGTGATGATGGAGGTCTTGCTGCTGACTGAAGTCTCGAGATTTTGCTCATTGGACGTTGGTCACCACCGAAGCCATCATTTCCCATCCGGCTGTCAGGACGCTGTTAACACAATCATATTTTTGGAAATTGGATCATAGGAATTCCAGAAAGCTTTCTAGTAGGAAATTGCTTACTGCAGAATTCATAGCGGTCCTTGTTCTTGGATTAGCAGTACCCATTCCTTCTGGAGGTCGTCTTCTTGAGGAAGGTCGCGGTCCAACCAATGAGTCAGCGGTCCCCGCAGATTCTGTAGAAATTGACCGTGCGGTCATTGGACGACTTGTTCCGGGCCGATCGTCATTCATTTTTGGTCCTTTTATATTCAAAGGAACTTTGTCTTTACTGAAAACAGATTTCTGGGTAAAGTCAAGCAGTGATAATTTTGGTCGGAAGAATCGATGCAATAGTTTTTGTTGTGAATATCTAGCTCTTGACGACCCGTAGCAACCGTCTCAACGTCGGCTTCGATTACGTACCCATGTTCCCAGCTGCTCGCTGTTGTGGTTGACGGCATGGCAAGGGACAGTTTACCTGGCTTGCAATGCGGAGTTTAATTTGTTTATATATAATTTAACATGCAGTGTAGTGTAAGAATGCAGCCTTAGACCTTTAATCATATAAACTTCAAAATTTGCTTACAGACTGGGCCAGCTTCCGAAAGCAAGCTTTGAGCAAAGAGGTTATTTTTAGTTACTCAACTTTTAAATATTGAGGGCACTTACTCAACTTAAATAAAATACTTGGAATTTTGCCTCATTTCTGCCATTACGTAATAATACTGCAAAATTTTATGGTTTTCCTTTTGAGTCAAGACCAAAAAAGTTACGAATTGCAAAGAATTTCCAATGTGGTCACGTAACCTTGTTGTATGGTTCACTATATAGGAGTTTACATGTTGGATCTGTTGGAAAAACTGAAAATTTATAAATAGTAACAAGTTTTAAGTATTCAAGGTTATGGTTGATTTAAATGCTATGAAATATCAAATCTGTCTGGCTGACCTGGGCGGGTTTAGTGAAACCGACAAAATTGCAATGCGAAAATCTAATTTGATGAAATTGCACATAATACTGGATCAGAATAAGGAAACTGGAAAGAATAGGTTTCATTCATGTCGGTTGCAGTCTAAACTTTATATTTAATTTGTTCAGGAATCTAAGGGAGACCAAATATTGTGCATACTTTCGAAATTGAACAATAACGTTGTTGATGTGCATTTTTTATGAAAACTTCCCTACTGTTCTTATAGGTCCTGTACACTTTGTAATATTCTATTATAATAGTATTGCTCTTAGTAAAAGGCAAATTAATATAAATAATTTATATTAATTTGTATCGCCACCAATCATGGCGACCGTCATATTTTCTAAACCCGGGTCGATGACTATGTACACTACAGCCGAACGGCATGGTCTTCCACCGCCGTCTGATTGTCCAAAAGATGTAGGCCCAGCCTCGTACAACCCAAAACAAGGCATCGAACATCTTGCAGGTGTCAATGAAAAATGCCAATAAACTTTTGCAACTCATCTGAACCGCATAATTTAACTAGAAATTTAACGAGGCTGTGCTAATGAATTCTAATTACAACAAATATTTAATTAATTAGAAATTGTGGCACCATTCCATACTTCTGAGGTGCGTGGAAAAACAAAGCCTAATGAAAACCCCAGTCCTTGCCAATATAATCCATGGGAAAGACCTCGCGTCGAAGTCGTAAGTTGAATTTCATGGACAAGTGGTCATAAAAATATAATTATTGTACGCTGCTTTTGCAAATGAGTGCAAATATATTCAATGAAATAATTGTTAACTAGTTGCATACTTAATTTGTACGCTTGCTGTGATTAGATTTTTGATTTGATTTGTCTTTACTGAACTGCTGAACACACATCACGAGTAACCGAGTTGCAGTCGGATAGTGAATATAAATGTGGCTTGGCAATTAATTAAAATTATAAATTGCTGTGAGACCTTTATGCAAAAAATACATAGGCCATTACGGATTAACATTTTGTACAACGTGTCAGGGATACCCATCACTCGAAAATCAAGCCGTTCGATTCCCGGATAACAGACATTGCTCAAGGACTGGGGGAATTGGGACTGGACCTGGACTGTATAAAATCCCGGACCCTTGGACCAAAAAAATAAACGAGATTCATCAAGACGCAAATATGAAAAGGGTATACGAACATGCAATATCTTGAATATTTTCTTTGGGATATCCTTTCTTGGAACTCTCCTCGTTCCTTGATTTTTCTCAAAGAATTTTTTTGGATATATTTAGCCACGCGTAAGATATGAGAAATTCGTGTCCAACAATGTGCCGAGCATTTTTCACCCATTGGACATGGAATCTTTCGTTCAAGGTGAGTTGAGTTCAAGCGAGTACAAGTAGGGCTCTTAATTCAGCTCAAATTGTTGGCGGACATCAAAAAATTGATTAACCAAAATTTATTTACTCGTTCATAGGAGTGGACGGACGAATGTACCCTTGGTGGGGACAAAGAAAGCCTAAAATCCCCGGTCAAAAGTACAATGTCGGAAAAGTAATGCAGATTCAGATTTCACATTCGCAATCTCTTAAAAGATTCTTGAAGATTGACTACTGAAACTTGTAATAATTTATTAACCAAAGATATACACGAGTAAATCTCCTGGGCCGATTGCGGTCGACTTTGGAAGAATGGCTGCTCGTGGCCCACTTTTTCCTGAGATCCCAGGCTTTGGTCCTGCGGATTTCTACACTCGCCTTCCATTTAATAAAAATGGTGGTGTATTTTTGTCTGAAACGCCTTATCATAAAAAAAGCATTCCAAGACTTTTTGACACGATTGTGAGGGATTCCGCCAGAGCTGTAAGTGTGAAATTATCAGCGCATAAGTCTCAACACTTTAGCAAGCCTGACTAATCTTTCCAGATTTATCCAAGCGCCATGCAATACAAGTTGAAAAGTTGTTTTGACAAACCAAGTCCAAAGGCAGTTTCAGCTCCTTTCAAATCTAGAGTTCCAGTGAGTTTATTTTGGCAACTGGCTATTGACAATTAAAATCAAAATTAAAAGGTTTACACATCATAATTTTTTTAGACTCTTGGATTTCCTAAAAAACCATTTGGACCTGGTCCATCCGATCATTTCAAGCAAACAATGACCATACAAGATATTGACCCTCCAGTATTTCCTTATAGCTTGACTGTACCACCGGTCAAACAGCCATTTGACAATACTGAAGAACGCTTCTTTGATACTGCTTATCAAGAAGAAATATTTCGCCCAGACCCTTGTGAATACGACATCAAGGGGTTTACTGACCTCATGAAATATGATTTGGTCAGACATGCCCCTGCGGTTTTAAATCCAAAACTTGGTTTTCTCACTTCGGCCGAAGCACGCCCATCATCTGCTTTTACAACTACAGAAACGCTTTCGGTCATAACTCATTTGAATGAACCACAACCTCCTGGACGTCAATGGCGAGATATTCATCCGCGAAATCCGCGAACATATGTTTACCATGGAATGCCTCCTAAGCTGCCGGTAAAACAACTTAATGCGGACTGGTTAAGGAGTATTAACTAAAATAAAAATGTCTCTAAAGGATTCTCCTGGACCAATATACGATACAGCACCAGCAACTAAAGCAATCAAAGCACAAAAGTCTTGGTGGAATCCTAGAGAGTTCAACGGCACAGGATTCAATAATTCTGGCTGCGGAAGGAAAATTGATCTCAGCTTGATTGATAAACAAAATCCTGGGCCAGAATACAAAATTCCAAGTTTTATTCCAGGACCCAAGGGTCGAGTGAATTACACTGAACCAAGATTTAAGACAGAAAAAAGTCACGGTCCTGGCCCACGGCATAAGGTTTGCATTTGCATTGCAACATTGTTTTGCAAAATTTCTGACTACATGGTAGCAAAATGCGGTTTCCGTAGAATATCATTGAAATACACAGTTCTTGACAATTTACAAGCTTTTCATGAAAAAGACCGGAAGAACGAATCTCTAATTTTATGCTTTGTTGTTGTACGAAACGAATCAAATCCAGGGTCATGAAAAAACAGAGAGCGTTTGGCGAGCAACTCAATTGGGGACTTACAATGTGTACCTCAAAGGTATAGGCGGATTGCACCCAAATTCTGGAGGATTTCATCCGTACGGACCGATTGACGTGATTGGTGACTCTGTCCAAGGATTTGACAGAGTAGATGACTACAAAAAAGATTTTGCTCAAAATGCTCTTTCTGTCTTCTCAGATTAAATCTATTCTAGTATACTTTTGATCAAACTTCTAATCACTGAAAATGTTGTCCAAACTTAAGCAATTTAGATTTAAAATATGAAGCGTCTAAAATAAATTTCTAAGAGAGTCTGACTTTTTGATTCTTGAATAATTTATTAATTTATTGTTAACAAAATTGGTATATTATACAGTATAACAAAATATCATTGAATGAACAACGAAGCATAACTTGCTTAATAATAATATATAAACAGTATGACCAGAGTCTCGATTTCGTTAGAAAGGAATATGAAAAATCTTCAATTCTCAATGTTCGCAAATCATGTCAGTTTGCACGGTTCCAGCACAAGCTGTAAAAGATCTGCAACAATTTACCCAGCCTTTGTCAGTTTTTCCACACTGTTCTCCTTTCTTGGAACACTTCCAGCTTCTATCTGCTACCTGCCATTTCAGTAAAAAAAAATATTTGTCAGCTATGCTCAAGTGAACTATTTCAACAAATAGAACTTGCTAGAAAAATGTTCATAATTTTCTTACGTTTGCTGGGTATGGGAATGGAATTGCTTCTGTAGACGGTGCGGAAGTGATGAGAACTCCCAAAATTGTCAACGCAAGAAGAAATGTGACTGTGGAATTCATGATGTCGGAATTTTACGGTGTCAAAACTTTTCAATTCTAAAATTTAGAAAAAATACAAAATGTTATAAAATGTTGCTATAACGTAAAGTACAAGTAGCAAACGAAGTGCAAGTTTGAGGGGCGATTGAAATGAACTGACTATAAAAATTACCTTTATAATAGAAAAGGTGAGGTGAATAAATTTCAATACTGTCTGACGTGTCACTTAAAGTTTGCAAAAGTGGTTGTTTAATTTTTGCAGAGTAGTCGAGTTGAAGTTGTACTTAGCAAGTCAAGTAGGAAGTACAAACTGAAATGTGGTTGCAAGAAATTGTCAAATTTATATTAAACTGCCTTTGCATGATTAGAATGGAAGTAAAGGGTTTTCCTCGACTCTGCTCTGCAGGTCTTGGGTTGTTTTGCTTTTTTACTATTTTGCTATTTGGTTAAGTCGCATAAATGAGCAGCATCGTATTCGTAATTGCCTTTGGCGTGGAACCTGGCACGAAGTCAGAGTAATTATAATAGGAAATTATGCCTATAGTGTGCTCATTTAAATTTTATTCATGCGAAGACAAAACACGGATAATGATGTAATGGAGTCTGAGTTAAGTTGTAAGCATTCGTAGAATTGCTCGTTCACACACGAATGATGATGATGATCACTCATGACCGTGACAACTAAATGCTCAGCCAAAACATCTTAAGAACAGAATGGGTTGACGTTTTTTTGTCTGAATTGCAGAATTGCAGCTTCGGCAAGAAAAGTGTCAAGGAAGTACAGTACAAAGTACTGGAGAGTTGAGATCTCTGACGAATCTATAACAAGAATTACACGAAAATAAGCGTCATTGTATTTGTTTGTTCAATTAAATGTTTAGACATGAAAGGAAAACTCCTAAGATGAGATTACATTGTGATGATACAGATAGACCATCGTATCTTCTCAGCCTTGCCTAAAAATTAAGACCTACCTAATGCGATGTAGTAACGTGACGTTTCGAAAATAAGGTAATCATGAGTGTGAAATTCGTGATGAGATGAGTCATTTCTCTGGGAAAATTTTGAGTCCCGGCGAGCGTGATTCTCCTTTTGTAAATAAAATTAAAAGTTTTTGTATGTCTAAAAAAAACCTCATGATTTCTGATTTGCTAATTGAATTGCCGAGATATCGTGTCTGTAATGGATTAATAATTTAAGTAGAGATAGATTAATGCATCAAATTATCAAGCCGTGTGAATCAACAATGTGTACGATTTTCGCAATTATCGTATAGTTTTATGGACGAATGAACTTACTTTAATTTCTGCGATTGTAAAATTGCGGTAGCTACTCTTCGTCTTCGAATACATACTCCATGCAATTGATTGTTTAATATTTGTCATAAATGTATACAAACATTAGATGGAACTTGGACTTCAGACTTAAGTACTTTGCTTATTTTTTTTGCCAATATTTCTGATTGACTCACTTGGGCCATTACAAGCCTACGTCATATGATTTTCAGGTGAACATGCAATAATTCATCAAGGTAGTTCATAGTTCACATGTGTTTGTCCAATCCAAAAGTCCAAAGAAGTAAAATTAGTTCAGTCTGCAAGTAACGAGTTAAAAAAACTGTTGAATTTCGCAATTTTACTTCGATCTTGCGTGCTAAGTCTGCTTTTAACCTACTTGTGAGCACTTATTGCATGCACGAAGTGCCATGCTATACAGTCTTCTCGTCTGTCTGAAAGCACTCTATCGGTCGCAATGTTTGACCAATTCACTTGAGAATTTGCA
>JAQGCM010001457.1:0-15206 GCA_034699705.1 Hymenaphorura dentifera | reverse complement strand
AAATCTGAACAGAAAACCTCAAGTGAAAGTTACTTTACTTTCCGTTTTGAAAAACCGGGAAGTGAAAGTAGTTTCCCCAATATCTGAACCTCTCTAATTAGTACTAAATAAATTAAGCTGGGAACCCTTCCTGTAAAACCGTCCGAGATTAACCGCTTCGCCCCTCGCACGATTCAAACCTATTCAATTCGTATGGCATCTCATGGAGAAAGGCAATGACTGCAGAATTTTCCTAGCACCACCGCTAATGTCTGTAGCTCAAAGATCCTCTCGACATTTCACACTTCATGAACTTCATTTGAAGACCCCAAAAAGAAACTAATTTTCAGGACGTTCAGGACTCCTGCACTTTCTTTTGTACGCTGGTTGTCAGTTGACAATTACAATAGGAAGAAGTATTGCAATAACTCCGAAAGGTCAAAATGATTAATAGCTGGTCGGTTGTTGGCGGCATTGGTAAGGGGAAGACACACGTGAAATTGCGTGTTAAAACTTATCTGCTGAGACGGTGACGGCGGCAGTTGCGGTACCGGCTCAAGTTCATTATAAATATAGTCGTGAACTTCTGCGTAACTATTATGCTCGCTCGCCTTGCGACGCGACGCCTCACTGGTGTATAGAAATTAGAAGTTGATGACACAAAAGAAAGACCGATATCTCATCCTGGTCCGTTAATAACATGGAATTCTTTTTCTATTCTTTAGGAGAGCATCCAGCCGCCATGCAACACGGGAATAACAAAGGGACGAGGACATTTCTCCTCGTTTTCTCACACTTTCAAGTTTTCTTCCTCTCGGCTGTCTTCCTTGTCTTTCATGGGAGACTTTTCATGACGACGATCACCCAGAAGAGCTTCCCTTCTCATCCCCGCCTCCTCAACACAAATATCAATCATTCTAGATGACGAGCGTCGTGTCACCCTCCTCAACTACCTTCTCCCAATCAACCCCGAAAAACAGCTTGCCCATGAACCCATCGTGCCCCCTCCCCCGGCCAAAACTTGTGCAATAGTGTAAAGTGAAAGCAAGAATATGAACTTCTTTTCAGAGACGACGTCTAACGAAAGGTGTTTTGACATGGACATGATCCTTTATCCCCGAATTCCTGAGCCGGTGCACGGTGCACTAACCTCTGCTATTGCAAAGGAATTTATAGGGGCATCGCTTACCTTGCACACAAGAGTGGCCTGGACATAAAAATACCCGGGCATTAGTCCGAAACATATTACATTACAGTATTCTCGAGTCCCGGCCGAGACATTGGAGGAAAAGACTTTACTAATTCGAGAACAATGGAATGTGATTCTAATATCCCCGAATACCATTCTCACCACTCTTGCCCCGAATACAAAGCACAAAGCGCGCCCTTCTTTAGGAGAGGAAACATTGGAGGAGGAAAACAGTTCCGATTCCCGATAAAAATTTATCGACCATTGTCATTGGGTTTATGCCCGCAATGAAGATTCAAGATCAAGCGAAAAACAATTCTGGTTCGAATAAAAGAAGTAAAAGCAATCGTTTTTGCACAAGTTTGCACAATAGGAGCCTGGGATGAGTTTTTCTTCACCTTACGATGCGATGGGACGAGGAAATAAAGAAAGTACACCAAACTTTGTCAATCTTTTTGTCGAATGAAACCCAGGAATGCAGTCATCTTCTAGCTCTTCGAATCGTCTTTCGAATTTGTCAGATCATTGATAGAAAATTAAAATCTAGCGATACAGCGGGATAAGTCTGGAAGTTACAACATTTTCTGACACGAAAGCGCTGTTCTTTTGGAATTGAGAAGCTTCAAATTCTGATCAGATTCTGAAATTTTATCGGCCCATCGAAGTAACTATTCAAAATGCATCGATTCTAAAGTGGTCGAAAAGTGAAATAATTTCATGATACACATAATAATTGTTGAAGCCGATACTATACAAAATCTACACAAAACGCACATTGTGTGCGGAAAATGACTTGTTTGTCAAGACAGAGACCTAGTCTCTGGCATAGTCGCAACATTTCATAACATACGCATTCCCAAACTTTCCAAGCCATTGCGAATTTTGACAACATGGAACTTTGAGCCTGCCAACATTGCATCCATCGACTAGCCAAGTCCCACAATATTTGTATTCTGAAAGTGAACCAATCTCTCCATCTATATTATTCATTGACCTCCTTGGTGAGTACAGCGAGTCTCGAGTTCAGCGACTGCCCAAATGACTTGTCTGAGCATACATAACTCTCAAAAATATTCACGAGTCAGGATTCAAGAAATACAAATTTTTGAATAAAAATGTGCATACCAAGCAAGCATATTTGCCTACATGCAAAGAAAGTGGACAACACACATTTAACTTCCTATGAATGTTTAATGTCTTAGAACGAAGACGAAAAGTCCAAAGTTTGAGGAAATGAAGTGCATCTTGAGAAAGTGAACTCTTTTGACCCAAAGCTCAGTCCCACAATTCATGTTCAATGGATGTCGTTAAGTGGACCCGACCCAATCACCCATTTCTCAATAGTGCTGAGTCAAGTTCGACTTTGTAAACTTTCAAGATGCCCCCAGATTCCCAATCATGGGGCCCAACAATGCTAATCTGTATTTACAACAAAGCCAAAAAATATTTAATTGTACTCATAATGAAGTATTAATTACATTGTTTACAACAGAGTGGAGATACTCGATATTATACGTACAATGTAAAATGTATTAGAGTAGGGTTTGATTGACTGATTTTCGACAACAATACTAATTAATTTGTTAATCAAATTATTGTACTCGTCACGGTGTCTGGAATTAAAGTTATTTCGAAACTTACAAAATCTATTTCAGTAGCCAAACATTTTAGGAGACAAGTTTAGCGCAGTACATGGCATGGATGGTGTATGCAATTTGAATTCAAATTTGATCCAATCTTCTAGTAGTTATTTTAGGATTTATTCAACAAGAAGTGCCTTTTGAACTGTTAAAAAAATGCACGATTAGAAATATTTATCAACATGTTTCATTTACAGAAATGTGATTTGCATGTGATTCGTAATTTTAAGCGTGGAACTGCAACGCTGAGAGAGATCGCAAACTATTGCTAAGTTAATTTTTTTCGTCAAAATTTGACCACTCATTTCAATCCACTCACACACGGGTTCAATCATTTTTAATTCAATTGACCAAAAAAAAAAGCACCAGTCAATCATTCATTCGTTTTATCTCTTCATTGCATGCAAACGTAAGTAGTTCTAAATTTGTACTTGTAATTTTAAGGACAACACGCTACTATTAAAAATATCAAACAAAATTCTCACTCGGGGAACTGCTGTGTTAATAAATAAGATAAATTAAAAGTGAAAGTCAGAATCAAGATTCAAGACACACTTCTGAATAGTATATATACGTGCAGGTATATGGTGAAAGTGAAAACCTTCTTGTGAAATATTTAGTAATTTCTAACCAAGCAAAAAAATGTATGTGAGCTAATTGATATTGAACTTGGACAAGTGGAGAGTACATATTTACTGGAGTATTATTGTAATCCCTTTGTATTATTACTAACTACCTGTTGTGTCGTGTGTCGTATTTAGGTTACTACATGGATAGAACTCCTGCGAATTAGAACTTTCGTCTAGAACTTGTTAAATAAAAAACAACTATTATATGTATGTAAGAAAGCAGGAGTATGACTAAGGAATCGAACCATTACACACTTACTACCCGAATAAATGGAAACATTGTGAATTATGACGCGTTTGATTTGTTCGTTCAAAATTTTTATTCTACCCAATAGGAAAGAAAATCGAGGGTGGAATTTTAGCCGAGCCCAATTTTTCTAAAGCCAATTTCCAATTTGTGCAGCGGGGTTGCGTGCTGCATGACGCATGGCGGTTTCCTAATAAAGTTCTTGATTAAGCAGAGCGCTGTGTATTAAGGCCAAATCATCCGCCGATGATGAGAAGAAAAGAAAATATTCCCTCGTGAATTTGAAGCAATCAATCAATCAATTATGACCCGAGTTTTTTTTATTTGGACATGTTCGCTCTTCAATTTCTATTCGCTGGCTCCAAACATTGATTTTTATTTAAGTACAAACTGGAGTAAAAATTGGGAGAAAGCTTTCTCCAGCACAGTGCACTGTCTGTGTGTGTGCGGAGAGAAAGCCCAAGCCCGAGCAGCCTGGATCTCTCGCTTGATTTCTTGATCTTTTTGGCAGAGTCTCCATCACGTCACATTCAATTTCCCCTTGGAATGTGATAGGATCTTCTCGAGGGAGGAGGACGACGAAGAAAGAAAGAGAAAAAATGGGATTGGGATGGGACGATGCTTGCTTGCTTCCAGGAGGTATTGAATTTGTCAAGAAGCCCACGTTTTGTCCGTGTTACAAAAAAAAACTTGGGTAGTAGGAAGAAGAAGTGAAAACTGATAAGTGTTGTTGTCCGAGTGTACATAAGAGAACATCACCCGGACGGATAAAAAACCCTGACAAAATTCCTGGAAACCTACGACGTATGACTATGGTCATGACTTTGGTCGATTTCAAAAGCTGAGTGTCGTATTGCCAAGTTTGCTATGTCGTTTACTATGCCAGGACATATTACTTGCTCAACTCGAATTGCCATTGTCGCTGTGGTCGAACCAGTCACTCTTGACTCTTTTAAGGTATCTCACTTCCTATCCAACCAGGCAATATGACAAATAGGCCTTGTTCGGGGTTAGGGTTTAGGTACGCACTATGCAGTATTTCTTGGGGAAAATATGATTGATTCCCTGTCAGAAAATTCTGCAATAAGTTCAACGATGAAGAGTAGGACACTTGATAACGGGCGGAATGTTCATGCTTGACTATTTCAAATTTTCTTCATCATGTCACTCGAAATCTCATATCGTGCCTTGGCAAACCATGACGATTTTAATACTCGGGTATTACGTCCGTACGTACGTCATGAAGGACCAAAGAGTCCAAGCCATCCGGAACTCAAGAAAGAATTCAATAAGTCTTGTTTAACATTTACATAAATGCAGTCCACTTATTTTCCTGCTGCCGCTGCTGTGAGTTTCCTTCTCAATTCTTACATATTCACCAAAGTCGGAATCAGCGAAAAGTGACTCTTGAATATTTGGAAGAATGTGAATATGTTTCGCATTCGCTTGAGCCTTTTGGGGAAGCTTATATATTTTATTTTACTGGACGACTAAGGACCACTTTATTGAAAATTCGAGTCGAGTCGAGATGTAGTCAAACCAGGCAGGCAGTGCAGTTGCCAAAGTGAAAGTCGACTAGCGTATTTTTACTTTTCACATTTGGCAAGAAACTCCAAAATAGAAACTGACCGATCCGACGAGATGTGATGATAGAATATTACACATATATGAATCCATAAAATGCGTGCATGTCGTCGCATGTGTCTAGAGCGTGACCCAAAAATGTCGGACAAATGTGAACGTCAAGTCCAAAATGATTCCACAAGTTTAAACCTTGAATAGGAGATCTTTTCAACTTCACATGATGTTTCCGCGTGTCAAGTCCGAGATTGGACAGACCTTTTTGGTTTCCATTACTGGAAGTAACATCACATCACGAGTAGCGTGAATCGATGCGATATTCGAATGAACGAATTTAAAATCAAATGCTAGTGTTAGAGGTATCTGCGATGTTCTGTATCTGTACTGTGTTGTATTCAATTCATAAAAAACATATTCAACCAGACAATTACGCCCACAATATTCCATTGACAACAATTCCTTCCTGTGATGACTGGACCATTGACACCCAAAACCGCGAGAAATAAGAATTTAAGCTCGACTATTTCTACTATCGAAATTTCGTTGTTCAAACATTATCCTTCGACAGGAAGGAAACTACCTGACAGAGAATCTGTCTTCCATCCTGGAAGATAGATTTGGAGCAAAATCGCGCGCTTCACACCAATCTACATGCTTGGCTACCTTTCTCCAAAGGTCAATGTGCGCGGTTAGAAAAGAAAGTAAACCTAGAAAAGTTCAGCGGCAAAAGGACTGGAGAAAGTGTAGAAACTCACAGACTAGACGCACAAAAACATCAAAAATGAATTCACTAATCAAAGCAATCCCTACGCATGATTTAAAACGAAACGAATGGTCTGCATGTAGTAAGTAGTAGAAGAGAAAATTTGATAAGAGCCAAAATCATGTCACGCTGTTCTGTGTGGTCTAGCCAGCCTATGTAGTTTGGTCTGGTGTGAGTAATTCCTTTTCAACTTTCTTCCTATTCATTTATTTTATTCTTCCTCATTTTTACTTTTATCCACATTCACTCATTCATCCAAAAATCCACAAAATCGTTCTTCACGACTCGGCCCTGTCCCAGTCTCCCAGTCCATTTGTCCTCTCTTTCCCTTCTTCTGCAATTCAATTCAAGCATCACAATTGGATTTGGGTGACGAAACGACACAGTCACATTCAATTCAGCAGTCAGTTGGTTCATATTATATTTTATACATATATATATGTGAATATATTATTATTCAATTCTTTTGATGCCTCACTCTCACTCTCACTTGAGCGACGAATGCACAAATTCTACATCCCCCTCCTGCCAAGCCTTTCAATTCAACTTTTCTTCTTTGACAGCAACTTTCTACACACTGTACGCATACCTGCCTGCCTGCCACGCACTCTTCAACAAAAAGACAGGGAACACTGCACTGGGCAAAAAATGACATAAAGACTCCAAATTTGCCTTTTGTATTATTCTAAATGCTAATCATGCGACTCCCAATGTCCCAATGCCTTTGTCCCGACAGAAGCAGTCAAATGTCATTTCCATGCTGGGTGCATTTTGCATTGCGTGTTTTTACGCAATCTGCATTTCCACTCCGCATGCAGGGGAAAGTGAAAGTGGTGAAGGCGTCAAACCACTAAAATGACAAATTCCGAATGAATGATTGTCAACAAAAGGGTGTATCGAGGGTTCCAATATTTTCGAGTTGGTTGATCGAATTGACAGATGTCAACGTCTAGAGCAGGCCTTGTTGTTTTTCTCTGGAATTTTCCAAAGAATTTTGAAGAGCTGAATTGGAAAAAGGATTCTCCGTGACGGTCAACATTTTGGGTTCCTTGTGGCCATAAACTGCCATGCATGTTCTTGATTAAGTTGCATTTGCAATGCATTTTGGGCAGACAATGGAACCAATAATTGGAAAGCAATTTGTTCTGCGTGCATTGTTGGATTAAATTTTTGATTCGTACTAGATACTGGGTAAAAGTAGTATGTGTCAATCTATTGTCCTCTCCAGTAGTTTTGGCTTGGTCGCCAATAATTGAATTTTGTGGAGTCGGCTCCGGTTAGCTGTTGAGATTTTTATTAGGAATTTCCGGTTTAATAGTCCCCCCTCCGGCTTGGAAACTAGAATTGACATTTGTGCTTCATTTGATTTGATTAATTCAACTCATCAAAGTCAGCATGGTTCTGCTCTATTGTTATGTTCCTAATTTTCCTCAAGTCGAGTCTCAAGATTACGATTCTTTTCTGAATGCAAGTAGTACAAAAATGCAATGCGATTTGGCTCGTAGCCGAAAACTGAGCATTTAAGACCTGCTGGGTACAACTTAACCAAACAATGCCAAATAGAATTCAATGCCGAATTCTCGTCAAAAACCTAACAGAATCAGCGCCGGTTTTCCTTCACTATTTCAAAATCGTTTATTGCATCCATGCAGCCTTTTATATTTAGTATTGTCTGAGGTTTTGATCCTGAGCTCAGCCGCAACCAGTTCGAGCAAAAGCAGCACTCTATTTTTAAAAATAGTAGTAGCCTAGTTGGTTGATATAGGCGAATGACAAGGCAATGCGACTACAACTCGCGAACTTTGTAGTCTTCGCCAATTCGCAATATAAGTCTAATAAAAATTTGGCAAATCAAATGGCAATTTGCCCAAATCTGATATTGACAGTCCTTGAAGCTTGAACTATATCTTCTCCCATGTTGGTGCACAGCAGGAACATACAGATCTTGTCTAAATCTCTACAGATGCGATTCTTACAGTAATTTTACTTTTTAGTAGCGATTCGGTGTTCACGATCAAATAAAACCGACGGTTGTGAAAAGAAGTCAGTCACGCGTTTAATGTTTATTTTGTGTCATAAAATTCAGAAGAGGAAATGTGCACTTGAATTGGAATTTTGAAATATCCCTAAGGACCTCCGAGCAAGTAAATTAATATTTGAAAAGTTTGGTATTTATGAGAGTTTGAAATTCTTGCAAAAGTAAATACTGCTAAGCGTCGACGCCATGATTAAGAATGATGCGCTCAATATCCTCTGAAGACTGATTAAAATTGTCCAAAAGTTGGTTCAAATTATTTTGCAATTTCCCAACTCCACTCTGGCCAAGTTTTTTGATAAGTTCAAAGTCAAGCCAGAATTGGTTTTTGTAGTCAGACGATTTGTTCACAGGTTTCTTTACTCCATCGTTCAGAACAGCAATCCAAAAGATGGTTTTCTTACAGTCGGTGTTCAAATCCTGAGAAATTAAAAAGGCATTTGTGAAAATCTTTCCAAATTTGTTTAAAAAACTTCAAGCTTCGACAGAAACCTCCATGATGAAGCTAAAATCCTGGATAACATCGTAGTCCTTTGGGGAATACCTGGTTGCGTGTTGGGTCACACGTTGGGCAGCCACCATCTCATTCTCGTCTGAACCAATGCGTCCTGGAAATGAACAGAAGAGAAGCAGAGTTATTATTGTTTTAGCAGGTTTTAAAAATGACAATTTTTCAAGAAATTTGATTTACCTCTGGGGAACTTGAAGTGTCCACTATAGCTCTCAAGAAAAACCATTTCCAATTTGACCAAAGTATTGTCGCGACCGCGAGCTGAAGCTTTGTCTCCTTTCCCTTTGTTATTGTTGTCATTTTGGGGAGAAGAGTCCTTGAGGATAAGACGACGTACAAGCATAATGCCAGCACATCGGACGTCACGGACAGAGCCCATGGCGATTGCGATTGGTCAACTATGACTGGAATCGCAGACGATAATTGTGTAAAAAAAATATTGGCTAAATTCAACTACAAATTTGATGGTTAACTAATTTTTTGTTACATGAATTCAGATCTGAACCTCAAGACGAAAGGGTTTGCTAGTTTTGGTTCAGAACATTGTTGGTTTTGTTTTTATTACTACGTGAATTGTTGCCAGGATAATTTATTGCATTGCCTTTGAATTTTCTTTCCTAAATTGATAGCATAATTTCATTTCCAGTCTTTGCCACGAATGCCAGGAAAATTGTCGAAATTTCGGAAACCGTTTTCCTCTCATCGGTGGCAAAATGGCAATTGAATCCGGTTCAAATTAGCTCATTTTTTAATGCTTTACGCAACAGTAGTGGAACAACAATGCCAGCACTAATCAACATGTACATAAGTTTAATTGCTGTGATTTTTTTTCTAAATAAATCGGACCAAAAAGACCAAAACCAAAACATATGATAGCCAGCATGCAACAGCTGATGGTTCTCCTTCTCATCTAAATCCAAATGATGTCAAATTTTGAGGAGAGTGGCAAAAATAAACATTCAAATCCAGTTTCACTTTCTGCTAACAAAAACAAGAGTTACGAAAGTTATGACGAATATAATTACAAATATTGCAATTACGACGCGTACGACGAAGAAATGGCCAAAGACGTTCAAAAACGAAACATGCTTCACTGGAATTACAGAAATCTGCGGGAAATTCCTCTGGAGGTACTCGAGTTTGGAGAACATATCGAAGAGATTTATTTGAAGATGAATGCACTTGTCAAATTGGTAAGTTTGTATTGGTAGATTCCTCCTTTGCCTTTGATTTTTTTATTAAATACTAAACTATTGCAACACTGGGGGGGGGGGGATTCTTTTTTGCTCATCTTTAATTTAAAATACGAATAAGGAAAAGTCAGTCAGTGACGGTGGAGTGGATCTGTTGTGTGTTCAGCTCTAGAATGTGGGGCCAAAATCAACAGATTTTTCGAAATAAATATTTTAATCAAGAAAGACTTTCAATTTTAATGATGTGATATGCAATACCCTGGCTCTGGATTTTCAAGCATTCCAACAACCTATCATTTATCTAAATCGGTATAGCTGAGGGGTTGTAATAGCATCAGAATTACATACCGGAATTGAACGCGAATTTCACTTTGGCTTGTTTTTTTCAGCCACCTGAAATTGGAAAACTGAAAAACCTGACAAATTTATACTTGGTTGGAAACCAATTAACAAGTCTTCCTGATGAAATGGACCAATTAAGAAGTTTAAAAGTTCTGGATGTTAGTCAAAACTTTTTGGAGAGACTCTCGGGATCCATTGGTAAATTACATGGGCTGGAAGAACTCTACGTCTCACAAAACCAAATTGAGACACTGCCTCCAGGTACTAAATGCCAGACTCAATGAGGAAACCTCAAAAGAGTGAAGTTAGCATAATTGAGAGCAGGCTAGGTAGGGCTAATTAAACCATCTATTTTCATTAACCAATAGTTTAATGCTAAAAATAGAGCAATTGATGAGCATTCATCATTTATCATTCTGCCGCATTCCGATCGTGATTGTACCTCTATTTCCACAAGTTTTTGACTGACTACTAATACTACTGAAACTCGTCTAGCAATTTTCGAAGATTAATTTCTAATACCTGATTTCTGTAATTGCAGAGTTATTTGAATTGTCCAGGCTCAGATATTTGGGATTGTCCGGGAACAGGATACGTGCGCTGGACGAAGAAACAATCCGAGGATTTGTTATATTAGAGGAGTTCTGCATAGACCGGAACCCGATTCTGCTACTGCCAAGGAGCCTAAGTTTCTTGACCAGACTTCGCTGCGTCTCAGCCTGTTCTTGCGATTTGGAATGGTTACCGGCAGTACCATTTCCGACTTTTGCTGCAGCTTATTTGCACCGCAACTTTCCGTCGGCGCCTATGCGATATCGCGAACAATTTCGATTTGACGGAAATCCAAGATTGTATCATGTTCCAGTCTGGCTGTCACAATTTTACACAATGCAATCCATGCAAGCGGACAGTTTCGGGCACTGGTAAAATTTCTGAATAAGTTTGAATTTACTTGGAATGCGAAAATATTGTCTAAATCTGTTCTTTACACTTTTAGTTGTGGCGATGACGATTGTGGTATTTGCTCAATTTCGTGTTCGGATTCAGTGAATTGCTCGAGACCTCGCCCTCAGAATACCATTGAGGTGCCTTACAAGGGCAAATTCTATAGGCTAAAACTCGATGAGCACATTCAAAAAATATACCGGCCTGCATTAAAGATACCATCGTCACTGTTGGAATTGTGTCTTCGCAAATGTTTTAAACAAGTTCACGGTCAACAATCTACTGTTGAAGTTATCGCTCGCAGTCGCTTAAATATTAAACAATTTCTACCAGTGAACCTAGCACGGTATATTCTTAGTGGACCCAGTGCAGAATGTTTCATTTGTAAGCAAAATATGTTCACTCAAGTGTGGGCATTGGTCTTCAGTCTCCCCAGTGTCAATTCAGAAAGAAGGGGGGCCAATCTATGTTTGAGCACAGTTTTAATTTGTGGAAGCAATTGTGCCAATTTCTTTCAGTCGACTGCTGAAAAAATATCAGACTACGACTCAATTTTGCAAAATGAAGTCACCTGGTGAGTCAGATATTCTCACCTCTCCGTTTGTGTGCGTTGCGTTGTTGCCGGAAACCTGGGCTACTGACCAACGCCTTAAGTACAAAGTACATAAGTTTTGTAGTTTGTACTACACTGATTTGATACGAAGGTTGAATTTTGACATATACCTAATTAACTAGTTTGTTCCCTGTAATGATCACTTTTCCCGTAGACTCAATCAACCTAGAAGTTAGATTAAGTGATGTTAGCAATAGATAATACGATAAATATAGTAAGCAGTTAGCGGTTTCGTTCATGCCCTGGCAAATCTAAGATTTTATGGCTCTTTCGGATGACAATTGATTTATTTTCAAATCAAGGACGGTAAGCCTCAATCCCAAGGATTCTCCGCATCATCGGTTTAAGAGAACAGAATAAAACTACTAAAAACAAATGACATATTTTTTTCGAAATTTTTATTTTACTGTGTGTGCCAAGTGATAGTTGTCCAAATAAATTGAATCGGATGTTCCTGTCTAAATAACTTTTTTTGTGGGGGGGGGGGGGGGGTAGGGGAGGGGCTTGTCTTACGGAAATTAACTCTTAAAGATTTGATTTCTATGAAGGCAGACCGCCTACATAGGCCTTTTATGTAGGGCAGATCGCTAAAAAAGAGTTCAGGTTACAACGCTCGATTAGACTTAAATCAACGCCCACGACTGAACTGAACAGACTGAAATTGTATCATTGTATGCTCAGTGCAGTTATATTAAGTGGGTAACAAACAATTCTGGTCCTTGTGTAAGAAAAAATCAAAACTATTTATTCAAGTAGAAAATCTGTAGCTTTTCCGCCTTGTGTGGCTACAAATCCGTGGATAAGGTAAATATAATTCGTATTTTTGTTGAGATAATTTTCTGCTAAATTCTCATTTGATTGGAGTATATTTCTTAAGGCTTTACTTGCATTTGGTAATGAATGATAAACTATAAAATAAATAAATGAAAATAAATGTTGAAACTAACGCTAATACTAAAACTCAATCACGCTGAGCTTCCCGGGCTCCCACTTCGAAGAGATTTGTTGTCCAAGGGTGCAATACCGCTTACTCCTCTGTCACCTGGAGGCCCAGCCCCTGGAGGTGGTTTGAAAACAGCACTAAAAGTTGTAATCATATTCCAAATTAGAATCAATAAAGTCTAGATCGATTTTGCAGTGTGGAAACTCAATGTATTGCGTATGCTTACCCGCAAGTGGTGCAAACAGGTCCATACTTGCAGAAAACTTTGCAGAATAACAATCAAATTACGGTTTAGTTAAGTCAATCATTAGGAATCCTAAGAAAAAGTGTTGCGCTAAAATACTCACTAGAGAGGCACAAGCTGCAAACAAACCCAATGGAAATCAGGTTACGATGACAGAAGCAAGCAGCACGGTAGTCGACTGGGAATGGAGGTGGACGTGCCAGCTGACTTCTTAGTGATTGTTCGGGGAGAAAAGTCCACTGTTTAAATCAATGAAAATGATCAATATAAATGCTTCCAGTCAACAGCACCGAGTTTTTAAAAACGCATGAAATTTCTTCACAATAGAGCAGCATACTAAGCTCACCATAAGATGCTGCAAAAGGCCGATGTGACCCTGTGGAGGACGCACATACACTCCCTTCGTAATGTCAGTTCCTTGACTCAGCAGAGTTGCATATTGACCCATGATGCAACAGTCAATAACAACGCCCTTAAACATAAATATTATTATTGGATTTTCAGAACTTTTGGCTTAAAGCTGCACGTCCAAACGCGAACGTCATAGACATACCAAGCGTTGTGCAGCGAAGAAGACATTCATGAATGACATGTACTGCGAAGTAGCATCAGAGCTCCCAGATAAAACACAAATCCTAGAATTCATTTTGTAGTCTAGAGGCAATTCCTTTTGTTTGCTGGAATTAGAAAGAAAAATTTCACTTCACATTTACGTAAATCAGTAAATTATAAACCACATAAAACTAAAGCCACAAACCGATTGATGTAACACAAAGCCCGTCCCAGGGCACTTGCGAGACACGATGTATTGCCGTCTGCAGCAGCCACAATCTCTGGACTTACAAATGATTTACTCTGAATGATGACTCTCAAAGTATTCCTCACTGAATTTTCAAACTCAAGGAATCCTTCAAATTGCCCATCCTGCTGTCTCGTTTCAAATTTTGATTTCAATTCATTTTGCATGGGGTACAAAAAATGTCTGAAATTAGAAGCACAACAAACATAATACGAATTTTTTGATTTTTAATTCATTAAAAATTAGAGCTTGTACTAAAAATGAGTAAAGACAAAAGACTTACGTTTGATTCACATGAGAAGCAATAACTGCCACTTCATTTTCAGAGCTGAGCATACAATGAGCATTTCCAAATGTGATGAAAGCATCAATGCAATGAAATAAAATTTTTGGATCTTCGGAAATGTATTTTTGTGCTGGACTCACGTCCAAGACAAGAATTAGAAGACTTTTTTCGACAGACACTTCTTTCTTGGGTAAGGAAGCCGAGGCTGAGGAAGATGATGTGCCAACCTCTGACTTTTTTGTAATCCAGGTTGACATTTTTGCCTTGTTTATCCTTCAATCGAATTCCTCGTGTCAACAATGACAAAATCAGAAAAAACCACTCACTGGAACTGGTCACTGCCAACTGACAATAGTGGTCTGGTCCGTTCTGGTCACTTGGTGTTGTCACTTTCTAAATATTTTGTGTGTCCGATTGTTCGATTACGACCAGGACTTGACCAAAATGTCAATTGTCATAATTGTCAAAGCTCCAAACAAAATGTAAAAAGCAAAAAACTTTAGTTCTCGTTCGTCCGGCACACGTCTAATTTGACCAAATCTTTTTCCCACCGGCCATCCGGCATCCACATCCTGTGATGTCTCATTTGCCCCTTGAATTGTGGTAAGAGTAGACCAATTTCACGTATTATTCAATTAGATTGACTTTTCTCTTGTTGAAAGAATTTTCCTGATCGAAGTAACGTAACAAACATAAAATATGTAATTTTTTTTTAAAAAAAACGAGAATTTGACTAAATAAACTATTTAAACTAACTCTTTTCACTAAATGCTGGTACAAAAACAATAAATTATTTCTGAATCCTTCTGCGCTGATCGTTTTCTGAATTTTGCAATTTGTATATTTCTCCGGCAAAATTGATTATTTTTATATGATTTTTTTAATGAGAATTAAACTTTTTTTAAATTGAAAGTGTAGATTGCAGAAAAGTCAAGTCACCAGAGCCAAATCACAAAGCAAATGTACTCGGTAGACTCGGTTAATAATGGATTTACTCGATTCTTGCCAGCATTCTGTCTGATTGACCCATGAACATGTTTTTCATTATTGAACAAAATATAAATTGTTGCATATGTTTAGTATAACTTTAGAATCTCAACTTTCTCAACTCCGAGGAATCCATTACACGACATTACATTACACATTACACCTGGGATGAATAATTATATTGACTAGTCTACTTCTGTCATTTAAGGGAATCTTCCGCGCAAACCATTATGAATCATATCCTCCTGATGGCGATGGAATCGCAACCAGAATTGGGGCG
>JAQGCM010001456.1:0-15207 GCA_034699705.1 Hymenaphorura dentifera | reverse complement strand
CCTAAAGTGTTTTCCCAAAAAACTACTTTTCTGTCTAATAAGGAAACAGAAGGGAAGTGGAAACACACTCCAAGCTAGGCTCCTGGGCTAACAGACAGACAAGATTGAAAACATGGGACAAATTTTGTTATTTTTCACCAGAAAACTTCACTCTTAGCATGGAAGACGACGCAAGGCCAAAAAGCAAAGGTAGAGTTTGTCGAGTAGAGTCTTCTAATGTACACATCCTCTGTCTCAGCCTTTCCTTCCTTCCCTTCTGCTGTCCTTGTTTTTCCCCATTAACTTCCACAGCTGACTCAAAACTGTTTACCGATAATTTAATTCTAGGAGACTAAAAGTCTCTCAATCTACTATAGAAACAAACTTTCGACTAAGGAAAAACCGACGACGGGTTTCTTTAGTCAAGCCCAGGCCAAGCCCAGTGAGCGGAAAACTTAGTAGTTCAGGGCGGAAAGAAGAAGATTCAGCAAGTCAATAGCGGAAGCATGAGCTCAGAAAATGGCCATTTAGTTTGCAAAAGTAAATACCGTGTACTTGTCTCGGCCTAGGAGATTTAATCTCGTCACTAGGCAGGCAGGCTCAAATGCTGCGAGCAGAAATTGGAGAAAGTTTGCTTTCTCCACTTTCACTTAATTTTGGCGCCCCCTCCCCTACGGCTTACGGCTAAGGTCTGCAATTTGCAATGCTGCGACTGGGATTCGACCAAGTGGAAATTGAAGTATCACAAGGTCGCACACCTTACATAGCACGCAGAATAAAACAGAAATTTATCCTAGCCTTTGTCAATATGTACTTTTAGATGATCCGGAAACAATTATAAGTGAGTCAGAGTTGCTGGGATTGAGGGAGAAAACAAATCGGCAAATGCGTCTTCGAGAACTTCTGCTGGAACACTCGAGTCAAGCAAATCTAATCGTAATGTAAGTACCTGTATCTCTATCCTAAAAACGAATCCGTTTGAATTCTATGCTTCGCTTGGTTGGGTAAGTTGCGTTGGAGATTGTCTCTCGCTATTTCTTTCTTGTTCCAAAGAGCAAGAGCATGAGTCGGAGTCTCGTCTGAGTCTGAGACTGACTGAGACTAGGGATTTTGGATTGAGGTTGATGTTGAAAAAATTGAGAAGAATAGGGAATGAAAACGAACCGATTTCGGTTTCTAGGCACCCGCATTTTTCTAGGAGGCAGCCGCATCCTCCAAAACATTTGGTGCTTTCAGCAGCCCACTCTTTTTTTTCTTACACGAAAAATAAATTTGCAATGCGTGTGTATGCACAATATCTTTTTTCAATTTCCATTTTATATTACAAATGTCGTGTAATCCCTTCGCGGTTCCATTTCCAACCCTACCCTACTAAACCTTGCATTGGAATTGGAATACAATTGATTTTTGCGTGCTCCGAGTAATAGTTGCATTTATATCCTGATTACATTCGAAAGGCGTAGGCTAAGGCCATTCCCCTGAGGGGGATTTTGCACATTTTTTATGCAAAAATATTGCTACAAATTAATTTACGGCTGCGTCAGCAAGCAGACTCCGAAGTCAACTCGGCAGCAATTTGCGTTTTGCTGAACGTTCGTGGCGGGGTATTAGCTCGATTTAATTGGTTTTGCAGAAATTATGTAGGACAGTGGGGTCTATGCGATGCCTGGATATGAGTCCGGAAGAGAAATTCCAGTTGAAATTGATTTTCTCTTGTTGCCAATTATACTAATTGCTCAAACGCACACGTAGATAATGTTGGGGTCGGGGGGAAAATGAATTGATGTAATCTGACTTACCTAACGAATTAGTTGCTCAAGTTCCAGGAGAATAATAATATATTTTCTCTTTTTGACTAAACTTGATCGTAACCTGACTCTGACTACTCTTTCCGTTGTTTCGTTTCCATAGGACACTCCCAGTTCCAAGAAAAGGCACTGTGTCTGCTCCACTCTACATGGCTTGGTTGGAACTTCTTACCAGAGATATGCCACCTTTCCTCCTTGTTCGAGGAAATCAAACTTCCGTCCTTACGTTCTACTCTTAAATGTTATGCGAATATAGTCTTTGACTGGAAATGTTTACCTATTTGTAAAGCATAGTTGCAGAAAACAGTTTTAATAGTTAAAAAATGAATACAGAAAATGTTGGAATAAAAACAAAAAAATTATTTGAGTTTTCAAATTTTTGGTCTTATAATGGAATTTACTGGAGGTACGACAAGTCCGATCCGTCAGTCAGATGAGATGAAAAGCAATTCTGGGAATGGTGGATTACGGCGATGCGATGTCTTGGCTACGCGTTGAAAAGTACGACCGTAATTTGGAACTGTGCGCTGGCAGATATTTGGGATATATGATCCTCAATCCGTAGGAATTACCAGTGCTTTCGACTAGTCGAATTACGCCAAAAAAATCATTTCTTTAGCTATGTAAATTCTTGTTAGTATACTTCGACTAAGATTTTTTTTCTGTAAAACTCTACCTCTGATATGAATTCAGAAGGCTGCATGTAAGAGATGAAAAGCGATATCTCCGCAAATAATTCGCCAGAATTCTCTATGTACGTAAAATTCGGATTCTAATCTAGTAGACAGGAAAATTGGATTTCACAAGATGGAATAATTTGAATTACAACCGTAATGAAGTCAGTCCTGATTCAAACTTGAACGAAATCTAAAGCTCCCTTTTTGAAAAGATAAATGAAGTGGGTCAAATGTAAAATCTCCTTTTTCAATTAACGTGCAAATATCATCCATTCGCCGTTCGTCCGCGTTGAGCAGTTCTCTGAAATTCTAGAAAGATTTTAGCCTAGGATTACGCTCCTCACCCTGAATCGTAAACTTTTTGCTCGAAGGGCAGGAAAATAAGCCATTCGAGCATAGTTGATAGCTTAACGTTTAACGCTTTGACTTGTTCTAAACTTGCTAAGCTCAAGCCTAGGATTTCCAATTTTCTGAAGAAACGACAAATCAGAATTCCTGCGTGTCCTCGCTTGTCACCCGAAAACAAAATGAAAATGAAATAAATTTGGAGAAAGTGACGAGTTTGCAATATTAGAGTAGCCTAGAGTCGCTTTAGCATTCGCATTGCTTTTTGAAACTTTAGCATGTTCTGGAGGCTGTACGTGGACGTCGATTTCCTTCAAGAGTCGACAACGGTCGAGTCAGGCACGCAAAGAAAGGTTTATATTTTGTGTTGCTCAAGTAAACTACTAAAGTTCGACTGGTTTGCAGTGTGTACTGCAAAACGTACGTTATTTTGAATAGACCAGCAGAGATGATAGCGTGAAAGCGTGATGTGATGACTGAGAAGATTAGTTAAATTAAATGAAAATGAAATTAGTTCTCAAACTCAACCTCGGACGACTCGCGTCGCGGGTAGGAGTCGCGGGGGAACAGAGAAACCAAACTAAATTAATTCTTGTACACTCAAATGAAAATCGAATCACGTACGTATTTTAATTTGTTTCGCGAGCTATTACCTGCTGTCTGCTCTGCAGCTCCTGCCACCGACTCTTCTTGCCTCATCTTAGTTCTAACTTCTAAGGAATGATTCGGCATTCGAAATTCGAAACTACTAACCAAACAAATGCAAAATTCCTTTGAGACAACTCGTGCAAACAGACAGACAGACGTCAGTAATGTAATCTGGTAAAAGCAACTCATCACCTAACAGCCTAACACCTTATTTACGTCATTCGACCCTCTAAATACAAAACGATAAATCACACAGAAGGGTTTTACATCTTCTGCTCCAGTTGCTGTAGTCTGCAGTTGAGGAATTTCCAAATTTAGCACAAAAGCTGCTCCTGTTTAACATGGTTTTGCTTGCTCCTAGTTAATTGACTTTTTTGGCTGGCCCATTCTGCCTCTGCTTCCAAACCCAAAACCAAACCAGCAACCTCGAACTCACCTCATTCTTGTCGTGCTAATTTGTAATTTTGCTCCCAAGGCAAAGAGTCAAAGGAGCAAGAGAACTCTAGCACTTGAAAGGTGTCAAAATTAATTCTTGTTCGGTTTTTAAAATCTAATTAAAACAGAATTTAAGTCAGAAAACAGGCCAAGGCCCGCCACCGAGGCGACACGAGTACATTTACCATCACATATGTAAATTAATTTGCACCTTCTTTGTATATTCAACCCAAGAAATGAAAATCTAAACTACGTAAAAAGTCACGGCCTAAGTCGGTCTTAAGACGAAGCAGAGCGATTGCATTCTTTTGAGATGGAATCTGCATGTGGCCACGGATGAATTTCATTCCATGAATATTCTTCCAAACATTAGTAAAACTCTTAATTTTTGAATTAATTAATCAAGCCCAAAACGCAATTGAACAATTTCCCCAATCACAATCACTACATTTATTTTTGAACAGTTTTTTCAACATTGATCACATTGCCTCAATTCTAAATTGCCCAATTCCTACTTAATAAATTTTCTCATTACTCACTATTTTGCACATAAATATATTTTGCACACCTCTTCAAACCAGACCAACTTAATTACGTATGACTTGTGGTGGAAGTATTACATAAATTCGGGAATATTGACCACATTGACTAAACATTCAATTTCTACACATGATTTTTATACTTAAATAATTAGTTTGCTCTGTAATTTCGAGCCATTTTGATCGACTTGATCGACTACATTTCATGTACAAATTGAATAGGAATTATTTTCCTTACTCGTCCTAATTTTGTACGAAAATTTAGTGTATTACATAATTTGCTTTCATCACGGACGGTTGGCAGAATTTTGACATTACATTACGTCAAACCAAATCACATTTTTTTAAGAGAAGACTGAAAACAGTCGTCTCAAATTAAAAGCTAGCGACCAGGACAGACAGATGAGAGCATTTCAAAATTTCAGACTCTCATTTGTGAAAGTGCAAGCAATTCTACTACATAATTAATTGAAACCAATTATTTGACTCAAAATTAATCCCATTTGGTTACGGCTAACAAGCTAGAAGACAACTAGAAATAATTCAACAGATGACCCTGCAATCACTTATGTCTCTCTTCCTAATGGAGTTGGGCACGCAAACAAATATTTTACATTACATATACGTATGTTTACATGCCTGCCCAGCATGAGATTGGAATTCGGTTTGGACGGCGACCTAATGAAATAGATTTACGTCTTAGCTTAACAATGAACCACCGAGAAGCCTTCATCACCAAGAACCGCTCAATTCATCCTAATTAGTTAATTAAAGTGGAGTCAATTAATTAACCCCATTATTTACTTACGCCACTACATTAAACATTTACTACCTTCACTTTGACAAGTTTGTTATCTACTTGAGTCAAATTTTGGCCCTCCTTTCTCTTTGCCCAGAAAAGCACTCATTGTAGCCCTTCAATTTTATCTCAAAATTGTCAAACTAGAAGGTGGGTAGTAGTCGGAGCCTAGGACTTGAGTCTGAGTGCCCTGGGCAAAAACGAAAGACACCCCAAATTGAATTAGTCGTTGTGTAGCTTCTTCTCTAAGCGTAGTCGTAGAAAGAGAAGCAGATTTTCTCCATGTCATGTCATGTCGCCCAAGCACAATCTAAATTTCCTCAACCCAGCTAGACTTTCACCTTGAAGAGATAGGAAGAGAACAGAATCACCGAATAAACAAACAAGAACCATGTAACCACTTAATTATAGTGACTTAATTCAATTTACGCCTCAAAGTACATTTACCCAGAACCCATAACCTACTTTGCTGGCTGAGGTCCCCTCTATTCTACTCATCGCTACCCGGGTTCGGGTACCGGGTCTCTCTGCTCCGGAATCCTGCCCTTTTGATTTAAATTCAAAGGGAAGCCATTTCAATCCTAGCAATAGTAGCCAAAACCAAAAGCAAGCGGCAAGTCTTTGTACCCTGAAATTCCTCACCAACCTTCTCATTAAATTCATTTGAAGAGAAGCAAAAGCAAAAGCAGAATCAAATTAATTTCGTGTTTTTGAACTTAATTACTTGCTCGCAAATTTAATTTGCAAAAATTTGTTCCGCTATCAGAAAGTCTCAATCGGGCAAAAGCTAACAATGCTGTGCTGGCTAAAACATTGCAAAAGTAAAGCAAACTGATTCTGTACATCCGGATTTCCCTAAGCTTGCATTGCAGATTGCACGGTGGTGGAAAGGAATGTGATTGTGATTTGAGATTGCAATGCAATATTGCCCCTTCCATGCTATTATTTGCTGTGCAAATTACAACAACAAAAAGCCCGACATTCCAATGCCTCCTTATTTCGCAAATTGCAAAAAGTGCAGGCCTGTCCGTGCCCCGCCTGTTGTAACCTGCACAATGGAAAACTCGGGTTCCTTATGCAATGCTATTATTATACAGCACAACACAAGACTTGTTCATTTGAGTGTCGAGCACACATTCCTAGCAGATGACATGACAATAAACGAAACCATTCATTCTCTCCAATTGTCCCATTCTCATTTCCTCACTTGTGTTAACTACCCTGTTAATATCATAATTATTTGTCGGTGAGAACTTCATTGTTGTGTTGTATTATGAAGCCATACGTACACGACAGGCCGTCGTACTATTATGCTTTTTGTGTTGCTCCTGATGGGCAGGTAAAGCAATTTTCGCACATTCCATTTCCAGTTCATTTTCCCTTCAACCTCAGATGACGACGAGATAATGAGTTCTGCTAGGAACATAAAATGAAATGAAATTGCACGGCTCTGGCTATGGTCTCTACTCAACTCTAAAAGTACGTACTCCTTCAAAAATATCAATGGGATTGTTTTGAGCAAAATTAAGAGGGAATGGCATCGGTAACGACAACAATTAAATTCTTTAGACACAGGTTTTAACACGTAGTATTGAATTCGTGTCTAATTTTGAAGTTGACACTTTGTCAATTGTCATCAATTCATCAAGGACAAAGTGCTAATGTCACTGTCAGGAATCCAAATCCAATACAGCAAAACCCAAACTAAATATGCTAGTATATGTAATATGCTAAATATGCTGATGGAACGATAATTATTTCCAAATTCGAAATCACCTGCTGGTTTCTAATTTAATTACAAGTGATTCGAGTCGAGGGTTCAAAACAAATTAGTTGAATTTGCTGAATGGAATGGATTCCTAACTAATTGGACCTGGCTGCGAATGTTGCGTTTTACAAACAAACAAAAAAAGTGAGTGAGTGAAGAATGCTCAAATTGACAAAGCACACGCTTGCATGCTGAAGAGGTGTGTAAAATGCAAATCAAGTAAAGTGGGGAATTTTGTGAGTTTGAATTAGATTAACTCGGATTATTTTACAAGTGAAATGGCCACAAATTTGGTACTTGTAAAAGTTGTAAAATGTCCATGTTTTACTATGCAATGCATTGGTTCGTGCCGTCCAATTAAGGGCCGAATTAAAATTTTAATGAAATCGACCATTAGACAAACCAAACTTATAGAACATGTTGAGAAATTTACCCAAAAGGGGAAGGCATAACGCACAAGCAAAGCACAGTAGCATTACGCTACGCAAGCATGCATAAATTTGATCTCAGAAATTGGGTTAAAGTCAAATTTCACACCAATTTTGGTTCCAAATCAAGCACCAAGCCCCCGGTAATTCCTAAACGGAAATAATTCTGAAAGCCTGAGTCGGGAAATTGTGATAAGAGATTCCTGATTACTTTAAAGGAGGACTCGTGCCCCAAATGATTGGCAGAGAAAGCCTATTTTGGAAGATCTCCAACAAAAGCAAAGATGGATTTTCATTCCGCAAATTAACTCTTAGCAAATATTCCTACACCAATCCGTCCCGTCCAGACACAAGAGGACGGCTTACCATACTTACTTAGGATTAAGCCTTGGCACAGTTTTCCAGCCTGGTTTAACGTGACAAGAGTTGCTAAACCTAACAGCTAAAGCTAACGCTAAAGCTAAAACAAATCATTCATATTCATAACTCACCAATTCATATAAGTAGTCCTAGTCCAAAATTCATATCTTCCATGCCCAGCCCATTCATTACTCACATTCATTCCATAGTCCAACTCCTCCAAGTCAAACTTGGTTCGGCTTTCGGCATAGCCTTGGCTGGCGCAACTAAAATTTTCTCATCGATTGGGTGACAGGCAGGCAAACATTCCGAATTCATTTTAATTAGTTGATGGCATTTAATAAGCAGTTTTGGGAAGCAAGAGATGTTTCCACTTTCCCATTCGGTTGAATATGACGAACATTGCTTGGCTCGATTGCTCATAGCTAGGCTAGGCTGGTTTTGGCTTATGACTGGCATTGATTCTCACTCGACTGGATAATTGAGTTTGGTTTTTGGCCATTTCACGTTGGAATTGGATTGGACGCAATAAAATAACATGCATAGAAATGGGTAGGATTGGGTCGCGTTTTGGGCATTTGGACATTACAAATATATGTACTTCCGAAAGTTTCCCATAGTTGTAGTACTCCAGGTATTATGAGGGAGGGCCGAAAGTTTAAGTGGAATTATTGGAAATTACGAAATTATGTGATATAATTGGAAGAAATGTTCCATTTTCATTTCGTTTTATGGTTGCGTAGTATTTTCGAAATATAAAGGGAAGAGTGGTGCTGTTCAACTCTTCGCTGTTTTGGCACGTTGACGACACACTTCATACACTTGAGAGAACTTGAGACTTTAAATTGACTTTTGACACTTTTTCGGGTACCTGTCAGTCAAAGAAAAAGAAAAAGTTTTTAACGAATGAAACACAAAATGTACCTTAGGTTCGCTCTCGCTGGGCAAGGTTTTGTCAAGGGAAAACTTTGAATGAAAATTAATGAACTAATTAAAATTGCAAAACGGTGGGCACTTTGGCCTTGTTTTGCTTGAAATTCAGTATCAGGTAGAGTTGGAGATCAAATGAGCATACTTACAAAATTTACAGACTGCAGCAAGGCTTTAGTTGATTGACGTACCAGCCCCTTCGAAAAGTGACTAGACCGTTAGCCCGTATTTGGAGGCTGGGTCAAGGTCCAAAGAGGAAGGAGAAGGCTTGGTGGATAAGGCGGACCAAATCCGTGGTCGTCGTTGACCGCCCATTCTGAGAAAAGGCTAAACGTGCACACTCTCTGGTCAATCGACAAGCTCCATAAGTGGCAAGCAGGTCAGGAGGAGCCGGGGCTTCACCCCTGTCACCAAATGACAATGCCCAATGAAACAATACCGCCAAGGACCCGGCCAAAACATCACCTTGGCCACCACATCGTCTATTTGATCCTCCACCAGCGCAGCAAACTGACAATCTTCCATTGGACGCCACATCTGTTGCACCTTTGTGAAGAATGGTGACATGTCCTAGAGCCATGCTCAATTCTCTTACTTTCTCCGCTGAAGCGCTTGGAACTGGCTTATACTCCCCGCCCAGAACGGCAGTACAAAGTCTTGAAAATTCGACGGAATTTGGCGTCAGGATCACTTTGGAATAATTTCGGACAAGGTCAGGTTTTTCAGTGACCTGCAGTAAAGGAAACCAATATTCTTAGTAAGTGTTGGAACAGTAGAGGTGTAGTAGCTGTTGTTGCAACAATGGGAAAAAAATTGCGAATAAAAACTTTTATGTGATGAACACGTTCTTACTAGGATCAGACCGTCCGCATCGATGACCATTGGCTTGTCCATCTCCTTCAACTTTTCAACAAGTGCGGCCACGATTGTTAAGACTTGGGGATCACGCCCTAGCCCGGGGCCAATGACGAAGGAATGCATCCTGGGTGCCCATTCTAACAATGTTGCTAGAGCATTCTCAGTGTCCAGGACAGGGTGAACAATGAGCTCAGGGCTGTAGCTCTTGATGACCGGGGCGGCGGCTTTGACACAGAAAACATGAGCTAAATCGGCTCCAACTTTGAGGGCAGAAATGGCTGCGAAGTATGGAGCTCCAGTGTATTCTTCACTTCCGCCAATCACCGCCAATCGGCCAGCTTGACCTAAAACAAACCATTTCAATTATTGACCTCCTGAAACAAATTTGACGTGACCTTTGACCAACAACCACGTCGGGTTCATCAGTAACTTACCTTTGTGAAGAGCATTTGTAAGCGGAGGAATGAAATTTTTGGCAGCGTTCAGCAACCCCTCATCATTTCCAACAATAGCACTCATATTAATTGTTGCAGAATGGAATTGTCTGGATAACGTATCATTAGGTTTTGAGCATGAAGAGGTTAGGTCTGGTGGTGACCCTGACCTTGACCTAGCCGTGGACGCAGCGAATGCTTGACGAGGTTTATTTCCAATGAATGGGGAAATTGTACTTCTTCCGTTCACATGCATGTAGTGGCAATTTTGGCAGTGGTGGCCAGCGAATAATTTTTGATTCCAACAATTGAACCACAACGAACGACACACTTTGAAATGTAATGCCCGCATTCGGACAGTTCTTCCTTTTGCATATTTTGTCCACTAAAAATGTCAGAGTCTGATGATGACCGGGGACAGGTCAAATAATAAAAACGAACACAATGTGATGACTCACAAATCAACATTTTATCACCGATGAAAATGAAACTGAACTGAATGCAAAAGTTTGGAGTGGACTTGGAGTATTGCGCGAAGAGCAATTCAGAATTTATTTTAACCTGTGGAATGAAAACCGGGCGAAATGTTGGAACGCATGTTGGTGCACTGTGCCCCAAGTGGACACGATGAAATTGTTTTCGGCAACAACTTTTCGTTAGTGAAATTTTCAGCAGTACTTTTTATTGTTGAATTGAAGACCCTGAAATGAAGACAAAATGACAAATTTGTAGACTACAGTTTACAAGCAACTCACAACAATCAGAATCACACCGGGAACTTTTGTTTGGCAACATTTCTGAAAGCATAAGAACTTAGGGCTTTTGAATTCTTTCAAGTGTTTAGAAAACTGACAAGTAAGTGCTTAACAATTTTCTATGTAAAACGTTTTTGCGCTCAATAGAAGAGTAGATCTTCAATTTGGCATTTGTTTGAAACGGGAAGACTCAAATCATTTTTCATTTGTCATTGCAAAGCTTTTTCTTCATTTCCGCAATTTCCGAAAGTGAGTCCTACCCCGAGCACTGCTCAACAGGAGTGAAACCATTCAATAGAAAATTGCTTAGGCTTGGCCTAGCAGTTTCGCACAGGACTTTCTTGAATTCCAAAAAAATGAAGTACAATTCTGCAATCACAACCTGCATTTCAAAAGCAGGACGAGCGCAAACACTTGTGCAGTTAGATAATTTCGTATTAAATTAATTGTGTGCTTGAAATGATTTCGTTTCGAGATGCTGAAAGTTTTAAACATGGATTTGCCCAAGACTATTTAAATTAAGCATTCAGCTCGTGCATATTTTTCGCTCATAATTTTCTTATTTGAAAGATTTTGACTTTTACTGATTAAAATTCAGAACTTCTCATCCATTGGCTTTTGCTTCGCGGAGTCTAACGTACCGTGCGGCGAATTTCTCCCAATAATTAATTTGTTAACAAAGCATTGATGGAATTTCTAATTTAATGATCAGATTCGCAAAAAAATCTTAAATAATCACGGGTTGGCCTTCACCACTCAAATCATGTAATTCTTGTAAGTTCATCGCGTCGCGTGCAACTACAAATGCACATGTGTAAGAATAGGATACGAAGGAACTAGGATTGGATATTTAATTAGAATCGAAATTCTATTTAAGTCGTACAAGGTTTGGAAAAATTGAGAAGTTAGCCGGCCAGAATTCCCTTTTCTATCTAATAAAGCATTCACAAAATCTTACGCTGTGTTAATTTCACGAAATTATGCAATTTCCTAACATATTCAATCAGGTCCGTATACTCAATCCCCGCATGTGCACGTAGATTGTGGATTTTAGAAATTCGTGGCTGGAAGAATGCAAGGTCTTTTTTAATTTAGCTATTACAGTTACAGTACAGTTTCTGTCTGGGCTCCAAATAGTAGTACTGTAATTTTACTTTGATTTTCCAATTGCAAATTCATGACCACGCTTTCGTCACATGTGTGTAATGTTAGTGCGGGCCGGATTCTAATGAGTAAGTTTGGACTCTACTCGTTCGTTAACGAGTAGATTTGCTATCAAAGAGAAATTAATCGAATTTGAAATGCCTAGAAAGTTTAGCTTTTCGTCTGGAGAGCTACTACTGGACATCTAACTTGATTAGATTTTTGAATTGACAAATTCAGTCACGTTTCCCTCACACGCAACTATTATTTATTCCAATCAAATCATGCATTCCTTTGAGCAATCAGACTTCCAAAAAGAGTTTTTTTTACAGAGAGCCCAGAAAAGAAACACCGTTAGTCCAATTCGACACACTGCACTGTCCAAATGTGTCCGATTCCAAAAATTTTACTCTCCCACACGCTAAAATATCGACATTTTGCTTTTTGCAGATTGACAAACGAATGTTTTTCTTCGAAACTTCAGTCGAAACCCGAAATCGTACGGTGTGCTCCAAGTAGTACGTGTGATCTAATCTAATATTCTGATCACCCAGCACTTGGTTGGTACGTCCCCAATGAAAATCCAGGTCTATCGGAATAGCAAAATCTCCTTTCCAATTTCCTGTACAGTTTTGTACAAAATGTATGAATTCAAATTCATGTCCCGGAAAATGTGTTATGCAACATGAGTGCTCAATTTGCAATAATCCTATTAAACTTAACGCTACTTTGAGATATGAATGTTTGTGAATCGCATACATATTTCTGGTGGACGTGCGTATATTCCAGCAATGTACACAAAAAAAGATATGGCAGTGCCAGAGTGCCAGTGCCAGTCTCGCTGATCGAGTTTCAGACTTTTCAGTCCACAAAGTCACAAAATTTCCAAGGCACGAAGACGACAACGACACTCGACACAATAAATTTTGACTGGAGATTGGGTCCTTTGACGTTTTGTTGCATTAGCATACGTACAGGCATTCTAGTTCCAGTACTTTTGTAATAATATTGCTTTGTTGCATGATCTAATACGATATGACATGAATGCAAAATAATCAAGCCAAGCGCCAGCCCTGCCTTGGCCCTACTAAACCCCCCAAACTTCACGAAACGAAGTTGAGCTTGAGCTCGAGATGAGTGATTCTTTGAGCTCAAAATGTCAAAACAGGATTATGACATTTATGAGCGTTGACGCTATTCATTTGATTGTTCTGCTATTCTTTGACAACCACCTCGCCTGCCTCGGTATTTTTCTCCATTTTGTAGCCTAACAACCACCTCCAAAGTCAAGCACAATTTCAACTAAATCCTCATTTTTGGCTTAGGCTGCTGGAGCTTAATGGATAAAGTAGGCTTCAAAATTGTACTTTCCTGAGCGTCATTAATGATCTAATTGTTTAATCCGGACAAACAAAGTTCGTTCGAATTTGTCAGTGGAGCTTATGCTTTTTGAGTTGAGGAATGAGGAGAGGATGCTATCATGATCAATATTTCTGGTTCAGGGCAGGTCAGGTGTCGTCACTTGAACAGGTTGCAAATTTTTAAAAAATTGCGTCACGGAAGCTTATAAATGATGCCTTGGAATGGAAAGGGTTTCCGAGATATTATTCATATTATCAGTTTTTGATTAAATTTTGCATGGAATGGATCACAGTAATCAAAATGCGAAACTCCACAGGGATTCCATCATTCCATGTCCCATTTTCTTTCAAAGCAACTTTTTCAATCTCCGCAGAAGATTGCCAATTTTTCAATTATCATCGCTGAGCACACGCACCGCATTTTTATGCCGAGATATATTTTGCAATTTTCGAGAGCACATCAACTGGAATATCATGTGGGGTTAGATTAGCTCATTTCTTCAAGTTGGATTAGAACCGCTAAATTTCCCCTAATCCTCAGAAACAATTGAATTATCTGTAAATTTTCCACAGTATTGAGCTGAGCTCTGAGCTTTGCCACCAAATTTTCATGTTAAAATATCAGAATTAGTAAAGCAAACAAACAAAGCAATGGGGCAAAATAACGATTATTAAAACTAACATACTTTAGATTAATCCCGTCCTGAACAATCAGTCACACGCGACAGTCAGCATGCAGCACGGCAAAAAACTCCGGCGATTTACGATAACTTTGTCCAACCGCACTACTGCCCTGCTGATACCGTTGTCAAGAATTTGAGGAGGATACCAATGCAAATTTGGAAATGTGCTCGACTTTGACAGGGAAATGACAAAACCATTTGTGTGATGTTTGCGTATTTGTACTGAAAAATTGTGAAATGAGAAACTGAAACTTTTGCAGGTCGGTCGGTAGGTTAGCAGAAAAATACTCTGTAAACTTTCTCCAGCTTTCTCCCGCGTTGTAGTAGTAGATACTTTTCCTGGAGAGAGAGAAAGCGAGAGCTCAACCTAAACGGGCAACGTCTGATTAGGATGTGGTGGCCTGGACTTGGTTGCATGCCTCTTTTAGCTGCCTAGAACCTGGAAAGGAAGTCTTCCGAAGAATCGGATCGGTTCGGTCGGGAATTCTCTCTAGCCTCAACTCTCTCTCGCTCAGTTCAGTTCAGGAGTTCCTGAAGTTTCACTTCCAAGAGTGAAAAGGAAAGCAGGCTAGGAAAACGAAAACTAGGAGCTGCTAGAATCTAGAAACTAGCCTAGGACAAGGACTAAGGACTTTCGGGAATATTTGGTCCCGGCGAATACCACTTCTGCTCCTAGCTTAGCTAGAATTCTAGAAGCCACAGCTAGCAAGCTAGCTAAGGGCACAAGTTGTGTGAGGGTTTCAGTTTCTGTTGCTAGTTTAGTTTCCTGGTTTTTACCCACTACTAGGGCCTTATGACTGACTTCACTTCGATCCACCGCCGCCGCTGCTCCGCTAGCAGCTCTTCATCCAATGTTAGTTATTCTCTTCCCCATCCGGGGTTTCGTAGTTCCTTTCCTAGTTCTGGTTCTAGTTCCTAGTTGCGGCTCTATAAATCTAGAATATAACCAGTCCGGAGTCTATTTTACCAGGAGAGAAGAGCAAGTGAGAGCGAGAGAGTAGACTTTATGAGTGCATTCGGATGGAAGAAAACTAACCGAAAATTCCCAACTTACTTACATTCATATACTCATTGTGTGATGTGGAAGTGGAATGGAATGGACTTTTTGGAAAGGAACGCGTGGCGTAGAGCTAGAGCTAGGCTAAGACCTCAAAAAGTTGAAGTTGATATTGATAAGGCTTCCTTCCTGTTTCCTCTTGTCTTTCACTCTCGCCTATCGCTAATGTAATAGATACCTGGACGGCCTGGAATGAAACC
>JAQGCM010001455.1:0-15208 GCA_034699705.1 Hymenaphorura dentifera | reverse complement strand
GCATCATTTCCTTCTTCTTTCAACTCATTTGCTGTAGTAATACTCAAAGGGTTGACAGTCTGGGAAATAAAATTTTACAGTTACTTGAAACTTAAAACAGATCTTGACGAATGCTGGCTTATGAAAATTTAAAAAAACGTAAAACCTTTTGACTCGACAAATTTATCCCTCCAATGTTTTCAGCTAAATAAAATTCTTCAATTTTATTTTCAGGAAACCCAAGAGCAATCAACGCACTGCTTAATTTGTTCCAAAGAGAGTCGAATTCGCTTTGGCCCAGGACTTTGTTAGGGTGATGTGAAAGTACGTTTCTGACTTGAATGATTTTGGTCATCTCCTGATTCTCTGACTTTTCTGTCGGACTGCTCGTCTTTAAAGCTTGAAGAAGTTGGCAAAGTGTAGTTGTGTCCAATTTACTAATGTTTCCCTCTTCCAACAATCGCTTTTGCAAACGGCCTGCGTTTCGGTAAACGGTGCGAGCAAAACCGTTGATAAATTCACGACCAGGTTTGTTATGATTTTCCCACTCTTCACCGCACGACAATTTCCATCGCACTCGAAATAAATTCCTCAAAACATCAGTTGCTTGCATCGTGAGTACATCCAATTTAAGTGAGTTCTTGAAGTCGAATCCATCTAGGAATGGCAAAGCCGTTGCCATTGTTGCACACTCCAAACGTTCTCTAAACCGAGGAATCGTTTAGCGAATCGCAAATCGCAAGTTGTAGTTAAATTAAGTTTAAGTTTTGAAAATTTGTCTTGTAGCTTTACGTTTTCGGAAATTCAACGGTTATTTCAAAAGTATACAAATTAGGCGGATGATTCAGTGTCTGATCCAAACCCAAGTGCCTATCTCTTGTGAATTCACTATGAATATTAATGTGCTGAAAATTTAAACAGAATCTCAGGGATTATAGGCAGTGTCTTTAAAAAACCGAAATGTCCAAGAATGGTTAGCTTACCTTGATATAAATACCACTGAAATCCCAGTCAATTGGATATGTTGCGTTGCAAATCAATGTCATCAATCCTTTCGATCGGTCTTTGAAAATGATGAGTTTCTCACTCAACCATTCACCAAGTCCGATTGGCTCAGTTTTCATGTAGATCTTTGGTAGTGCTGGTCTTGCAATATTTTGAGACTCGATGGGAACTATGACTAGTAGATTTACTACTAGTACAATTTTAAGTAAAATAGTTGACAAACAAATTTTCATTTTTTTGAAGTATTTTATTCTATTTGTGCACGAATTAATGGATGGACTTTTATTGAAACCGAAATGATGAATGTTTGTGACTGCACATTTTGCGAATATTTTATTTTGAGCAAAATTATTTGACTTGTTTAAAGCGGATTTTCCTTCAGGTTGCGTCCGGGATCCCTGTACTGCATTGAGGTTTTCATGGAAATCAATACTTGCGTTATCATCTGGCTTGAGTCCAATCGATTGCCATCGTCAAGTTATTCAGTTTTTCTTTGCATTTGATTCTGTGAAATGAAACTTTAAACGAAAACAATTTCCACATTCGACAAAAATTAGAATACCGGAAGTAGTGGTTAGTATCTCCGTTACATTTGTGGGACGATTTTTGTCCAAGCACGTAAAGCTTGAGGTTGGACCGCATTGTGCACAACTGATTTTATATGCGATTTTGTAAAAGCTTCTCACTTACTGTGGCCTTCTTCGTCCTAAGACAAATCAGGTAATGGACGCAATATACGAAATATCGTTGTCTACCCGTTGTGATCCTACCCAATTGTCAACCTTAGGTTTTTCAAACTCAAGCATAATGGAATAGTCTCCTCCAAACAATAATTAAAATGTGGATCACAATAAAGGGGATTCAAGGTCTTTTTGTAAATACGCTTCGTTTTCATTTGAACTTAAAATTAATTTAGAATGATTTTTTATTAATGTTACTTCCAATTTCTGCAAATTGTTTTTGACCTAGTATTTGATCTGTGGAATTTTATTTTTTTAAGTTGAGTGTGAATAACAAATCTTGGCTATAAAGAAGTGCATCAAATAATATTTGAAAGCGTTAAATAACATTATAGTTTATTATAAAAAGCGTAAGATTATTTTTTGTGCTTTGAACAAATACGTTTATGGTTCAAAAGGTTCCAATCCTGGAACTGGCATTCAATTGAACAGTACTTCGCGCGTTTGCAACGTGAGCATGACAGAAGGTTTGTATTTTCTGAAATAGAACAAAATAAGTCAAAACTGTTCTAAGCATACTTGAAAGTAGACTTGTAGTAAGTTTCGCTTACCCGAAAAACAAAAGCGACACATTCTCGGAGTCTGGTCAGATGGGAGGGGCTCTGTGTGAAATATGAGCGATCTTGGGTCATCAACTCTGATTCCAGGCTTTTGGTCCTCAGCCATTCTCATGTGTGGATTCAAAATACTAAAAGAACATGCAAATCCAAGTGTTTCTTGAATTTGATCTTGTGGAATTTTGTATACGAAACATCGTTGGAAATCTTTGTTCTCGTCCATTAGTATGAGTGCAGCTGAAGGTCCCCCCTCTATTGCATCCTCAATACTTAAGACTTGAAGTACGAAACCTTCGTACACATGGTCGTATGTGGGATCCATTTCACGAAATGTAATTGGTTTTAGTCTAGTCAACTTTGTCGGAGCCGTTTGTTGACTTTTGCCTTGGGTAATCGTAAAATCTGACAAATTGTTCTCAAGCTTCTTTTTGATCCATATCTTAGAGTTTTCCCGGTGGAATAGCGTCAATTGTACTCGATATGGGTCTGAGAGACCGATCATGTCCGGTTTAGTAGTATTGAAATTTAAAGCTCCTGTTTTTTTAGTTGATAGGCCATCATTGATACATTCCGTCGACGGGGGTTTCGAATTTTTCGCAGAAACGAAATTGCTAATTTTGAGTACGTTTTCTAGTAGTTGTTTCTTCGTTGAATTGTATGGTAAGAAGCAGGAGAGCTGATTACTTTCCGCATCTAATCCTAGCTGAAAATAGTTTTTAACGGAATTGATATATTCGTCCTCATGCTCTTTCAGTCGCTGAGAAAGGCTAAAGTAACACAATGAAATCCCATAGTAGGATTCCGGAACTTTACGGTGGTCTGTAGGAGCTGACTTGAGAAATTCTTCGTAAGCCTCTATGCTTTCATTTTCTCTTGTGGCAGATGACAATCGCAGATGACCAGCTTTATTGTAGAGCAACTCAATATTGTTCGGAAATATCTTCAATGCTTTAATCGTACATTCCAGACCTTCATCGTATCTTTCGAGAAAACCAAACATTGATCCCAGCACATCATGGAAGCAAAGCTCACATGGATATCTCTTCATCGATTGTTTAATAAAAGCCACCATTTTTTCTGCATTTCCTCGTAAGTAGGCATAGCAAATTCGTAGATCTAGTTCGAAATCTGTTGGTTGCTTCGAAGCTAAGTTTGTTAAATTTGACTCAAGGAACTTGATGAATTTAACACGCAAGGCGTTTGGCCAACGAGCTGCTATATGTTCAGTCCTGTATACTTCTGCGAACTCATGTACCACTTCAGAGTCAGCAACAAAATTTCTTGAGAAGTATAATTTTAAACCATAGGAAAACTGTTGAAAAGCCTTGCGCAGGATTTGAGCAGTCGCTGAACCATTTTCTGCGCTTTGCATCAGACTTTTATAATCTATATTGGAACTAAACGCCTTGTTTCCCGTCGGTAAGAGTTTAGCGTCGACCGATTGCATTATTGAAACGATATCTTGAAAACACTCCTCGAGTTCAGGCGGAACCACTGGTTTCTCCACACCTGGGAGCTCTCCATAAAAATCTTCAAGAGCAGTAGTACTGTTTACTATACTTCCATTTCTTTGTGCACACAGCGCCCAATGTTTAGCCTGCTTGAAGTCCATTACAGTAAGATAATGACATTCAAGTGACTGCATAGCGAGGACATTTCCTTTGTACGCTGCCAATTTCCAATACTGCATAGCTCGTTGAAGATCCTGTGGCACGCCTTGGCCATTCGAATAAAGACAACCGAGATTGTTCGAAGATCCGGAACACCCGTGAGCGCTGCCCCTTTCGTACCACTTGAAGGCTTCCTTAAAATCCGGGTCAACTCCAATCCCTTCTTCGTAGCACAGTCCCAAACAATGCTCTGCTTCTGCGACACCTAAGTTTGTCAGCCCCATTTCAATAGGGGGCAGAGCGGCAGCTCGGTGTAATAATGTAAGAGCCAACGGAATGTCTCGCTCAACCCCTTGTCCAGACTTTGTCAGTATTGCTAGATTATAAATTGCTTCAGCGTTTCCAGCAGCAGCCGCTTTGGCGAACAGCCTTGCTGCTTGTTCGTAGTCCTGTTTGACGTCATCCATGCCAGTCAAGTAGTGATGAGCGAGATAGACGTCTGCTTCAGCAACTAGTTTGGGGTTCCCAGATTTTCTGTAGAATGCCATGTTTTCCCCGACTTGTTTGGCTGTTAAATAATTAAATCCACCAGATCTTTCCCTAAGTTTCTCGATGTATTCATCTCTGCTCATCGGCATTGTTGTAGGGTCAAGATGTTCTTTGCAGCGCAATATTGCAATCGTTTCGCGACAGCCATCTCGAGCTGATCGGACTTCCAGCTGACTTGGATCAAGGCCAAGGGCATTGTTAAAGGCAACGACGGCCTTTTCGAGTTTTCTTTTTGCTTCGTAAGCGAGTCCAAGGCGAAAGTAAGATTTCCACCAAGTTGGTCGACAACTGATTGTTTGTTTTGCATCATCCGTAGCTTCTTGAATTTTTGCTGGTTTGAGTTTTAAGTAGGCAGTGGATCGATTGCAGTACAAAATACCGAGAAGCTCATCAGACAAGTCCGGAAGTTCAAGAGCCTGAGTATAGAACTGGACAGCTTCTTGGATTTTATTTTTTCTGAAGGCTTCGTTCCCATCATCGTTTAGCTGATTTGCTGCCGCAATGCTGGCTGGGTTAAACGCCTGTTAATTTGATATATTTAATAAAAACAGTTTTGATGAATTCTCTTTAGAAGAGAGAAAGTTAACCTTTTGATTGACCAAGTTCATCCCTCCAATTCTTTCAGCAGAGTAAAATTCCTCAATTTTGTTCTCAGGAAACCCAAGAGCAATCAAAGCACTGCTTAACTTGTTCCAATGAGAATCAAATTCGTCTTGGTCCAGAACTTTGTTAGGATGGTGTGCAAGTACGTTTCTGACCTCAACGATTTTGGCCATTTCGCGATTCTCTGACTTCTGTGTTGGACTGCTTGTCTTCAAAGTTTGAAGGAGTTGGCAAAGTGTGGTTGTGTCCAGCTTATTAATATCCCCTTCTTGCAACAATCGCTTTTGCAGACGCCCAGCTTTTTTGTAAACGTCGCGAGCAAATCCGTTGACAAATTCATGACCAGGTTTTACATGATTTTCCCAATCTTCACCGCCCAACAATTTCCATCGCTCTCGAAATACATTTCGAGCACAACACCGGCTTGCGTAATCAGTACGTCCAATTCGAAATAATTTTTAAAGTCCAATCCGTCCAAATCCGAGGCCAGGGCGGCCGCCATTATAAATTCCTACGGTCCGAGAAATTTAAACAGAGTTGCTATACAAAGTGTATCAAAATATCACTAGAATTCGTTGTGATTTGGTTCACCGTACTGGATTGCTCAATCGCCTACTATGAATCGTTTCCTGTTTAGCACCTCTTGAAATCACTGAATTCTCTACAGATATGTGTGTTAAGAATGCTTTGCAAAGATGCAACGAATTGTGTTAAATTAAGTTCAAGTTATGAAAATGTGCTCCTTTTACATACTTCTAACTGCTAGGAAACCCTTTTTTTGTAAGACTGCACCTTTTGGAGTTTTGCGATAAGAATATTTATTCCAGGATGAATCAGCAAAACTGAAGCGTAGTTTCAAGGGGACGGCAAAGCACATTTGGCATTGCATTTAGACTCTTGCGTTTGACATGTGCTACCACTAATTGGATTTGGCGTAACTGATAGCACGCTAGCAGCCAGTCATTTTTCAAACAGATATAATTTTCAGAGATAGCCTGCAATCGAGGCTAAAGTTGTATTCAGCTCTTGCAATTCATCAGCTTATTGGAGGAATTACGATTCATATCCAAAAACTACGCACATCATTATTAGAAAGCTAGGTTGCATTCAAATTTATGTGTTCCCGGATACGGTAATAATATACCGATTATTTTGAATACACAATGAATATTTTCACCAACGGAAGTTTAACCTTTGTAAATTTACGGGAACTGCTGAGGATAATAAATATCTAAATGGCAATACTATTTTTTGCTGATCTAAAATAGGAAACCCAAAGACCTTCATATTTAGTCGACGCACAGCTTTGTGGACAGAACTTTTGCCAAAATTATGAATCCCTTAGTTCACCATTGTCGACTCGAAAAATTGCAATTCTGTTTCTACATTCAATTGTAGTTCGCAGTCTCTTCTTCGTTCAAATTTTATAACGGATTTGTTTGATTTGATTTCCCAACAACTGATTTGTTCAACTCAACAACTCAAGTATAGTGAAGTAAAATACAAATAATACTTTTCTCAGAAATCATTTCCTGGCTGTAATATTTTCTGTAGCAATAGCAATACTAGTACAGGGATACTAAATACTATTTTAAATTATACATAGGACAACGAGTGACTAACTGACAACTAACAAATGAGTCCTGCTGTCTACAATTCGACGCGATGCGATTATTGGTCATTCCGTCATACGAAGTTAATATAATAATGGTTGTGCGCACAGAACTTACATTCAAAATTCAAAAAAGAACAATCAGCCATATGTATCAAATTATATATTACATATCTCAGATCCAAGTAAAATTTTGATTTCCCAAATCAAATTCTAAGTATTTTCATAAGACTGGAACAACTTTTAATTCTTCAATGGTCGGATCAGTATTTTCGTAAGACTTAAAATTTACTTGTTGGGATAATTCCGGAATGGCTTTTACTTCCTCAGCGGTCGCATCAGTATTTTTATAAGACATTTTTAGTGGTTGTGATAGTTTTGGAATGACTTTTAATTCTTCAGTGGTCTCAATTTCAAATTCATCTTTCGTCGATGCACCAGCAGGTCTTGTTTGCACAGTACTAGCAGACTTTCCAATCAATTTTAATATATAAGCGATATTTTCAATTGTCTGTCTCCGCTTGGGCTCATTGTCCCAGCAATTTGTCATTATCTCGTATCTAAAATTGCAAAATCGGGTAATCTTATTAGTTTTAGATTTTGATCAGTAGTTTTTCCAAATATGTATGCATTGCTTGGATTACATTTGACTTGAGGCATGTACAGGTTTGGGTAGTCGAAGTCCTAGCTTGAGCATATTTATAAATTCCATTGTAAATCCAAGTCCACCGTACGGTACTTGACCAAGTGAAAATATTTCCCAAAGTGTTACACCAAAGGCCCAAATATCAGATTGAATTGAGAATTCACGATCTCGCAAAGACTCAAGTGCCATCCATGCCCAAGGAAGTAATTGCTTTAAGAAGAATGGTCATAATTTCGTTTACAAATATAAATAACAAATTTAAAATCGTCTGTGATCTGCCCAATGTCCAACTCACTTGACCTTTCCTTGTGTACTGGGTATGATTATACAATTGTTTGGCTAATCCAAAGTCAGCTACTTTTGCGATTAGATTTTGTGTCAAAAGTACATTTCTTGCAGCCAAGTCACCGTGGATAACCTGCGTACGAATTGTACATAATTTCCAGTTTTCGCAAGAATTTTGTCAAATATTTCTTTAGCTTTGAAACCTTTTTCTGAGCCAAGTATTTCATAGCGTTGGCAATGTTTGTTGACCATTCAAGTAAGTGACGTGTTGTAATTTTGCCAGAGTGAATGTTACTGTAAGGCCTAAATATTTAGAAAACATCATCCTGTTGTCTGCGTTTGGATAGAATTTGTTAGGCTCCGTCAATTTTTAATTACATTTCGGAGATATCGGTGTCTTGAAAATCTGGTCTCCGTTTTCTCAAAAATGTTTCGAGACTTCCATTGTTGCAAAATTCCAAAAGTACATAAATCTCATCTAAATTATCAATTTGATTGTTGAAATGTTGGAATTGTTTGAGATTTTTTAATGATGAATTAATTTACTCTGTGCAATGTTGTTCACGCATGCTCCCATGAACTCCACAACGTGCTCATGACTTCCAACGAAAGCCATTGTCTTAATCTCAGCAAGTAAACTCTTCACGTACTCTACGTTCGCACCTTGTTTCAATGTTTTGATGGCAACGGTAAGGGCAACTGATTGACTAATACTAGCATTAGCATTGGATGTTGATCTCGTGTGGGTTCCTTTGAAAACAATTCCATACGCTCCATAACCCAGTAGATTTTGCTGATCTAATTGAATGAATTGAAAGCTATGAATTACACCAATACTCTCAGCTCAGGTGCCCTGCCCCCAGCCGTCATTTTTCGATGAATTTTAGGAACTTTCATAGGGGACGAGCTTGAGTTGCTGGCTGCTGGATTGTTCTGCGTCCGTTGGAGGATAATAATTTTTGAGATATAATTTTGATATATTGAGATAGAACACTAATTATTCCCCCAAAAGACACAGAGGTTCATCCCATAACAGCATGTTTACTAAAACAATGCTTACCTCCTGAAAATGTCACCAAATCTACTCGTCCCATATAAAAGTTCGAAAAATTTTCTCCAAAATAGATGGATGGCCGGGACCTTAGTCACCATGCCTTTAGCCTTTTACCTATAATAAAATCATTCCGATTGATTTTATATTTCTCTGGAAAACTCTTGGATTGTGGAGTGGCTAATGTGTCGTCCGAGCTTCCTGCTGCTGCTGTCACTTCTGAAGATCCTTCTAAAAAATCTTTCACATCTTTTTCTGTCAAAAGATTTTTCAGTATTTTCATATTCCTCTGTTGTCTCAAAAAGAACAAAACAATGGCAATGATCACAAGGACGATCAACACAACAATGGCTGCAATTATGCCACCATGAAGTCCACCTGTAAGCGCGTTTAAACCAAGGCGTCATTTCAGAATTTGTAAGCCAAAAATGATTGTGCAAACTCAAACTTTGATTAACTAAAATATGAAGAGTGTACTTGAAACAAAGGTTTGGTACGTCTTCCTAGTTTGACCAAATGGATTTGAGGCTACACAAGTGAACTCATTTTCGTCTTCTCCAGCAGCGTCAATTTCTGATACTGACAACAGAGATACAGTTCTTGAATCAAAAAGTCCTTTGATTCGGTCCTGATTAAAAATTAATTAAATATGTAGAAATCCTTTTTCAGAACACAAACAAATTTTAACACTGAATATCCATACAAAATTTCCTTCCCAATGAATAGTTGGTTTTGGATGTCCAGAAACATCACATGCAAACTGTACTGGTTGTTTCCTGCTCGCACTCTTTGAAAGTTGAATTCTTTCAATATTATTTGATCCAATTATTTGTGGCTTTGCTTTGTCTATGTTTAAATGTGTTGAAAGTGAAAGAAGCTCAAATGTTGAATTTAAACAATAAAAAATAAAACCTTTCACTTTGATTGTATGATTTGCAATGGCCCAATCAAAAGAATTCCAAAATGGAGCATAGCAGGAAACACTAGCTATACTTTTATCATTCATTTTTAAAATTGTCGTCCTAAGTTGTAAGTGCCCAACGAATTGAGTTTCATTGTTGTCTAAAAAACATATTTTGAATCCAAGATTTAGCTTTAGTACCAATGTATGTATGTTTAAATATACCAGTTGCAGGAGGTGGTACGAATATCGTTGATCCATTTGCAAAACTAAATGCCCAATAAATATTTGCAAATAAATATCGAATTGCCGTGCAAACGAATTTGATGTCCTCTGATAAATATGCTTCACTCTGTCCTGCTTGAATTCTGACTAATTCATTGGATGTCTTGTTGTGTACTTCATTGAGAGAAACTGCGATGATTAAAAAAATTCCAAATATCAAAATGCAAATAAATGCAAACCTTCTAACCAAAAAAATAAAATTAAAAGAAATTATTTTGTTTAGAATTAGAATTCAAACGTACAAATATTTTTGTCCAGATCAAAGAGGTAGGTTTGAATATTTGAGAGATTTGACGCACATCTTGCAACGCTTGGTCTTAGTATTGGGTCGGCATTGATTACATGACTTGTTTCATCTCGAATGGTTTCACTACACTTTGTACTCAACGTTGAATCCTTAAAAAAAATAATAAAAAATTAAATTCAGAGCTTGGGAATTCGTTTATTCTTTTGAAATTTTGGTGCAGTGGCAGTTGGCCTTTTTTCTCAAGCCCTTAGGCCCGGATTGTACAATGGATTAAAAAAATTGGTTTGCTATATCCAATGAATCCTTCATGTCAAGCATGCCGAGTTTCAAGGAATCACGGAGTTTCCCTTATAGAGATTTCAAGTTGAGTTAAATATTTCAATCCCTAAATTTTGTTAAAGGAAGCCCTGATGGTTAATTTTGGTATTCAACAAAAATTTGGCGTCCAGATATTAAATTTATCCATTGTATTAATTTTTTTATTTTCCTTGAAATAAAAAATGTTTTCAATCATACCTCGAATTTCTTCTTGAGAAAGTTACATTCTGCCGGTTCATCGCATTCATATTTTTCTATTGGTATTGAATACACTCCGCATCTAATTTCTCCATAATGACCCTCCTCATCTTTGTGAAAAGTTAGTTCTTTATCTGCCAAATAATTCTGGCTTATTCGTCATAATCTTATTATGTCGTATGCTTACAGTATTTCTTCATTTCTCTTAGACTTGAGATACTGTAAACTCACCAAGAACTTCAGTCCAAGATTTAATCAAGTCCTTTGATTTGTTATAAACACATTCAGCACTGTGCTCAATCATGGAAACTTGTGCGTTGTAAATGTAAGGTGATGATTTATTTTGAAAATAAATAACGTTGGGATAGTCATCGGTAGAAGGTCTACGAATCTCAATAGTATCATTTGCTGCACAAGTGATTTTGAATGTCTCTTCAACTGCAAACTTGAGAATTGAAAAAAGTACCAAACCAAACCACACTAAGAAATTAAACACAAGCCTCTCCCAAAATTCAAATAATAATGTTTGCAAGATTAGGACTTTAACACTATAACACTAAATAGACTCTGTTGGCTTTGGCTTACCCAATTTTGTTCAGGACTGAACACAAAACCTGTCAGTGGAATCCAGAACAATACCAGCATAAAAATTTAAAACAAAAAACTTCTATCGTGCAATTGGATGAAATGTGAGAATACTCACCCAATGGTTCCACTAGTTTGTAAGCTATATTTAGTTCTGTATTATTCTTGTATTTGAGATAACAAGTGTAGTCACCCCAAGGGGATTGAATCTGATTTGTCTTCAAATAAAATCCCTTTGTTGTGTCAAAACTGACATATTTTTCATTGGATATTTCTTGAATTTCCCCTTCGATCTGTCAATTTGCAGCACGTTTATTGTTTAATTTTAAACTAACAAATTTTTTGTGCGCATTTGTACTGTAGTGATCTGTACAGTACGTACACAGTAGTAAAACTTACTTTGTGTTTGATTAGCGTTGGTTTTGTTTCCGGCTCAAAGTGTGAGAACGTGCAAGGCAATAGAGCTACGTTTTCGTCCAACCGAGTTGAAGAAAGGAACGTGTATTCTTCAACGCGGATTGATTCTAATGCAAATTTTGAAAAAGTCAGAAAATTCAAAAATTGTTCGTGTCTGTGGACACTTATGTAGTAATTGAATTATACAATTCGAGACCCTAATTTTCCTTACTTGTGTCCTCTCCAACAAAAACGGAAGTATAAATGGTCGGACCAAGTAACGATTTGCAAATGTAGAGTCCATTAAAGCCGTACTCTTCACCAAATTTAACGGTTGTTTCAAAAGTATAAAGTCCACTAGGTCGTTGATTCTGACTTTGGTCCAAATCAAAGTGCCTTTGTCTTGTGAATTTACTAATATCATTAGCCTGTTTAAAATTCAAACACAGTTGATTGGGCAGAGGGCAAATCAACCTGTAGAAATCAAAATTTCTAAGAAATTTAAGGTTTACCTTGTTAAAAGTACCATTGAAATCCCAATCAATGGGATAAGTTGCATTGCAAGTCAATGTCATCCATCCTTCAAATGGCTTATAGAAAATTATGAGTTTCTCATTCAACCATTCACCAATTCCGATTGGATCAGTTGTCATGTAGATGTTTGGTGGAGTTGTTCTTGTAAAATCTAGAGACTGGATGGGAACTATAAGTAGTAGAATTAGTACACTTTTAAGTACAAAAGTTGATGCAGAGATTTTCATTTTCTTCTAAATATTTTATTTTATTTCGTGACTTGATTATACGGATTCTTCCACTTTGTTAGTGAATAAAGTTGGACGAATATTTTAATTTTAGCAAATTAATTTGACTTTGAAAGCGGATTTTCCTTCGGACTGCTTCCCGGATCCGGGAAGCCGAACGAAAATCAGAAGTCAAGACTCGACTGTATTAAGTTTTTCATGGATAATAAAACTCACTGCGCTGCGGTTTCATTTGGTGGCATCTGGCATCCTTCTATTTTAGTCTAATTGACCGCTCACTGACCGCTGTAATGAATATTAAGTTCCACTCTCCACATTTCCGTTGATGAAATAAAACTTTAAAACAAAAACATTATCCACATTCTACAAAAATGAAAATGCCGGAAGTAAGTGGTTTGATTATTTTTGTATCTGCGTTACATAGTTTGTGAGACGATTTTTGTCTCTGCTCCCCAAAGTTTTTTTTGGCATTTTGGTGTTTTAGTGTCTAAATTTTACATCTTTAAGTCTGAGTAGCAAGACAACCAATTAAATCACCGAAATATATCCTGTGTTCATTCCAAACAACAGCAAATTTAACTTGAATCGCTGGACGTTGTTATCAAATATTTTTCCAAAATATTGCGCAGAAAATGAAAATTCACTTGCTTGGTCAAACAAATGCTGCTCTTTGCAAGAATGGCTGCAAGAAAGGACTATTCTCAACAATAATGATATTTTGAGAGTGGTAATGTGAAAATAATTTAGGTGCACTCAACCCTGGCTACAAATTGGGGTCTGAATAATTTGCATTCAAAATCATGTCCAGAAAATTGAAGTTTTTTTATCTCCTCTGAGCTGTAAAGTCAAGATTGAGCAAATAAATATTATCTGGAATATTTTCTCGGGGCTAGTTTTGTCTCATATTAATCTTGGCAATGATGTATAGATATGCAAACATGACTCCTTAAATCTTGCGAATTTGTACCAAATTTTCTAGGATGGTAGTGTGCATATGTGTGAAATAAAATTTTCTCATTTACAATGTCCTGGATTCTTAGAGAAATTAGCTACTATACTGGATCGCATAGACGAAACATCGTTAGCTTGCCTTCCGTTAAAAGTCAACTTCGCATTTGTATTCTGCGTCTGCCCCTAACGCTTAGAAATAATTGCAAAGCCAATTTTGTAAGAAATTCGGTTCATACACTTTTTAGATTAGATTTAGATTCTTCGGATTCAGACTCAGAGTGCAGCCGTAGCCAATGGTCGGTACGAGCAATGTTAATTTTGTCAAGTGAAAGCAACTTGATGAGTACAAAGAAAGAGAGGCATAACTTTCTCCAAGTTGTCAATTTGTTAGTAGTGTTTCAGTTAAAGCTAACATTACATTACATTAGTCCACCTTTGACTTTTTCTTGCTATGGAAACGCAACCTAAGTTAATTCTGTGCAGAGCTCTCATAATTTTTCCCATGTAGTGCCAAATCCCACGATCTCAAAAAAATCAAACTGCGTGTGGAATTTCAAACTAAATAAGGTCCCCCGAATTTTTCATTTTTCAATACGTGGCAATGCACGCTGTTAGGCTAGACCCGTTCATCAGACCTTTCACAAGATTAAGAAGAACCATTTTGAAAAACTGCTTTGAACAGAGCAGAACTGTCTCACGCCTCTGCAAAATATTATATTGAAAAATGAATTTAGTCATTCTTCCCATTGTGGTAATTTTTGAACGTATTGGAAAATATTTTAACGACAGATTTCAAATAATATCTTTTCTAAGCAGGTGTTGGATAAAATATTTGGAAATTTAAATGAAAATGAATTAAAAATTGTACGCACTACTTGCCGTACGCTAAATTCCATAATAATTCTTTCCAACTCTTGAACTAACTTTAAATTTTTATTTCAAGGCAATCGATAAGCCGAGATACCGAGCGAAGCCTTCCTAAACCAATCCAACCGCTAATCAATTTTATAAAATATAAATCAAATAATCTAACAATCGATTTTGGTGGATTTGGCCATACTTATGATGACATGGCGTCATGGATGTACGAACTGGAAAAAATAAGCACACGAATTTTCCCAATCACTCCAACCACTCTGCTCCAAATATGTCAACATTTAGAGGATTAAAATTTCGTAATATTCAGCTCAGGTCACTGCCTGATAGAACCCATTTGACGTCTGGCGAAATGACGGATGCATGCATTGAAAGTATTTTGATGATTGAATTTGATCAAAGTTATCATCAAAAATATTTTCCACCCAAAGCTAAAATCAAATTAGGAATATCTGGGCCAAACAAATTTGAATTTGACCCAAAATTGAACATTAGCTCAGTTTATTGGAGATTTTGGGGAACGCATGGGTACAACAATATCAAAATGAAGAATTTCGATTTGTTACCACCATTTCTTAAGTTTGAAGGTTTTGTAGACTACAATGCTGAAAATCAACTAGTGCTCCGCACGGGTCGGGTTCCTGAAGGAACCCGAACCCGAATCAATTTTCAGGAACCCGAACCCGAACCCGAATACCTCGGGTTCCATAGTTAAGAACCCGAACCCGAACCCGAATGAAGTCGGGTTCCAAAATTTGGAACCCGAACCAGGTTCCAGGTTTCGGGTTCGGGTTCCTGCAGGACCCCGGACCCGAACCCGAGTTTCGAACCCGAACGGATTTTCCCAAGCAAACATGAACATTATATGAAGAGGTTTGACGAAAATACTTAGTTATAAATAAGCGCTCCCAAAAGCAGACATATAGCAATTACAAATCTAACTTAACTAAACTGAACAAGTATGCAATTATGTGACAAACACAAATATGTGATTGATTAACTATGCACAATTAGCACTGATGTACTCACGTGCATGATTATGTAGTATTGATC
>JAQGCM010001454.1:0-15212 GCA_034699705.1 Hymenaphorura dentifera | reverse complement strand
AGATTTAGGTACACTTTGTGGAAATTTGTTCAATTCAATTTCAGAATGGGTAGGAAGACGCCAATATTGCCACTCGTTAAATTCACACTCTTCTCCTTCGGATTGATAATCTCCTGAATTATTCAATACAACTTGATGTGAGTCAGAGGCAGCAGCAACAGTGGATTTGTCGTGATTTCTAATACAGAAAATGTGTGCTGTGGATGTTTGATCATTATTATCTTGCTTTTGATTCTTCCTCTCACTTTCACTTTGGATTTCCTGCTGCTCCGATTCGGGTTCGGGGGAAAGTCCGAGAATTCCGGCTATTCGACGAACCCCACTTTCACAATTCTCACTTTCGCTTTTAGGCTGCTCCTCCTGGCTTAATCGCCTGGCATCATCGGCAGCTCCAAAACAAAGTTTAGCAAAATCTTCCTCTACTGCAGATAAGTCCGGATTTAAGACATTTTTTTCTCCTGGAGAGAGTGAAATAGGACGGTTGCTATTATCTCTCACATTACAGAACGCTGGAAATGGTGGCAATAAGAGCTCAGAATTTTCTTTCACAACATTTTCATAAATTGCTGGCAAGAGTGGATTAAGATAATCGTTTGCAACGTTCGAAATATTTGTGCAAAATGCAGGGGATGGTGATGTCAGCACTTGCTCAATATTATCATGTAAACCATTTGAACTAATTGCACAGAATGCCTGCGGTGGTGATAACCGCAGCTCCGCAGAAGTTTCGTTCGAAACAAAATTTAGACCATTTGTACTTGTCACAGTGCTGGCCATGGTTTCGCCTCCTTCTGTTGAAGCTAAAATTTCGGATGATTTAGTTGATGATTTTGGAGAGACCATTTTGATTTATTGCAAAGATAATTCCTTTCTTGATTTGCTGCAGGTGATTTAGCAGCCTGCAATAAATTTAAAACAATCCATGTGACAATTTTGAATTTTGCTAACATCCATCAATTGTAGTGACAAAATTTGCAGACAATAAAGTTTGGTGTTTCAGAACGTTACATGCGTGCTTTCGTAAACAACAATGGTCAATGGAAACGCCAAACATACTTAACATACAGTGTTAATTGCAAAGATTTTATTGCAAGACTGCTGCAAAGCTTTCAGTGAATTTAACGCAAATCGAGAACATCTCTTCGTAAGCTGTTTAATTATTTAAAAAAAAAGTTAATCTCACTCAGCTAACGAATTTAGACAGATTTTGTTTACCGCAAACAACTCATCAAGTCATGAATAAGATCCGAGCCGAGCTGATGGTTCGAGCAACTTACAGCTTAAAATTAAAATAACCTGTGTTCTGCAGTTCTGCTGAACATCAATACAATTGCTGTAAATTCAATTTACCTTCAAATTTCAAATTGCTATTCGTTTTCCTCAGGCGAATTTGCAAACTTTGAGTGCGTTTCATTCAATCACCTTCTGCAATTTTCGATGTAACCGTAAACGTTACTAATATCAGACGTTGACCAATTTTTCGACGTTGACGATCGCACTGTCAACTCAAAACTGAACCAGGCTTGGACTACGAATAGAAAAATCGTGATGCAGGTTGTAGAGTTTGTCTCTATCTGACTATCTCATATCTTTATAAATTCCATTCGTATTATTATTCTTTGCAGATTGGAGTTAATACGCAAATATGAATGGGAAGAGACGAACCTTTGGTCAATACTGTAATTCACTGCCCTCAAACACAGACAGACAACTGAAAGCATTTACATTTAAGTTGTTGCACTACAACTTTATGTCAGGAAAGATTAAATTTTATTCAAGCTGGAGGCTGAACTGAAGAGGAATATATAAACAACTTTGGCAGTTGCAAAAGTGCAACTGGCTAGCCGTCGAACTCGAGTTCATTCTCTCATCCAACGAATCAAACCTGTACTTGTTGTTTGGAGAAAAACATATTTTATCATCACGGTTACATTCGTTTCGTGCACAACTAAATAATGTTGTTTATTCGTCACCTGAAAAAAGGCAAGGCAAGGCAAAGGGGTGATAAGGGTCATAGTTAAAATGCAAAATGCAGAAAGCAAAAAAAAACTGTCCAGTCAACATAAACAACAAATGCGTCCATTCTTTTCGTCTTTCACTCTTGACTCTTGAGTCTCCCATGAAATGACATGTCGAGCTGATGAGATGAGAGCCAAAAAAAATGGATCTCCTTATAAAGACTTGGCTACTAAAAAGACTAAAATGCAATCAGGAGAACAACATCGCACGTAGGAGGTGAGATCACGAACTTGGCCCGAACATTTATTTTGGGAAAGGGTTCCGAATTCAGAAGCATTGCACGATTGTTGTTTAAGTCATTTGGGGAAGGGACTAGGGACTGATGAAAAGTTCAAACTGGCATGACTCGGGTAACATTACCTTCGCAATTTGGATATATGTACGGCAAGTCTAGATTTACTCAAATTCCAATGAATTTAATCCAAGAAATTACGAACATCTGATTTTTTATTCAAACCGAATTTGTGCCCAGCAAATAAATGGCTAATTTAGATTCAGATTCACACAGCAAGTAATCTGACTCAACCCCCCTCCATTGCAATAACTTGCGGCACTGCCAATTGCCAAATGTGCCAAAGCTCAGGTCGAAAATCAACGTTTGATAGAGAAAATAGATATATTAAATTTTATTCATCAAACAATCAAGAAAATCAACCATTCAATCACTCAATCGGTTGATCTTGAGTTGGTGGAGGACGTGAATTAATGTGTGGGCAGTTTGTGTTGCATGAAGACATCAAATGAAATGCATGAAATTCAGTCATTTGTCTTTACAACACAAGCAATGTTAATTGTAATTCAAACGTCAGAAAAGTGCTAGGGTCTAGGGTAGAGTAAATCAATACATTGCACTCTGCAGAAGACAAGAGACCTGAATGTGCAGAATGAATGCAGCTTGGAAATGAAAATGCTTAATTAGCATAGTTAAATTTTAATGATTCAGTAATAAATCTCCAAATAGCAGCAACTTTATTTGTGGGACAAGACCAAGACAGACCATTCAGTTTTTGATAATTTAGTTAAGCTTGAAGCTGCTCTCCCTCAAGACTAAAAATTAAGATTTCGTTTTGAACTTGACTAAATAAAAAATAAATTATAACATCGCGGAGAAATTTAATTCAAAACTGAAAGTCGAAAGCTCACGTAGTCAGAAAAAAAATATTTCATTCGAATTTTAGCTTTACATTTACATTACATTCAAAAATTTGCTGAAAGATGAAAGAGAGCGCATCGGTAAAACCAATGAAATTCTGATATAAATGCTAAATTCTACTGAAGTTCCAGTCTATTTAGTTCGGATAGTTTGGAATGTTGAGTCGAGGCATTGCGAAAACCAACATTCTGATATTAGTACAAATTATGCAGACTTAAATAATGTTTCGAGCAATTCAAAGCAGTCGGCATGCATTATTCAGAAAACCACTTGGAGCTCAGAAATTGGAGTTAGTTGCGAACCAAGTCCAATCAAAATGAATTCATTCAAAATTAATCGCAACAAGCATCCACCGGCTTTCGACCAGTTCATACTATTTATTTAGAAATTCTTTCATACTTTGATAGGTAAAGATTACACAAAAATTCTAATAGTACGTATTTAGAATGTAAAATGAAATAATCTCTATTTGAATTTAATTTGAATCCAAACTTAAATGGTCGACTATACATTCCATTAACAAACACTGAATTTACTAATTTTTCTTTGTAGAGAGAACAAGTTTTGAAGGAATACATTTCAAAACAAAATATGGAAAGATGTTATAAGCCACACAATACTAGTAGTTCAAACATCTTAAATATTAGGTTTTACTGGGGCAGGTTTTAAGAATTGTCGAAATTCTTCATTACTCATAGCTACTTTTGGTTCTGTTGAGGTCGGCTTCACCGCCAGTTTTGGCTCTACTTTCACTTGAACAGAGCGAGGAACAAAGGGTTTTGCTGTGCGGCGTGTGAGGTTTCTAGATATTCAAATAATTCAAACAATTATTGCTTTTAGCTTTTCACAAACTACGTTGAGCCACAACAAATTAATTAACTTGATGGTTTTGCTTACAATAAGGGTTCTTCATCTTTGCTCGGTCTTTTAGGTGGATTACTGACTGCCACTGAGAGCACATTGCCTTGATACTCTATCCCATCCACTTTCTGCATTGCAACTGCAGCATGTTCCTAAAATTACGAAATGTCAACATAACAATTTAGACAGAGTTAAGATCCGTAATTCAATTTCATTAGGGTTTAAAAGAAATATTAATTAGTCTTGCCTCGGATGCAAAATCAATGTAAGCCATCCCCTTGGATTGTCCGCTTCGTAAAGTGATAAGGCGAACATCTTTCACTTCTCCGAAAGCCTCGAATAATATTTGTACTTGATCTTTTGTCGTTGTTAATGGCAAACCTAGAAATGGTAGCGACAATATGTATATGAGCTGGGACTCTGGGAGCTTGAAATGTTCTGCGTAGTGTGTTGTGTGGCATTTATGATTTATCAAACCTTTAACAAATAATTTGTTTTTCTCCAGTGTTATTGGCTGCTTGAATTTAGTTGGTCGACTATTTTTGTCTGGGGCACACTCTGAGACAAATGCTGGCCTTCCACCCAACGGCTCCCTATCTTTGGCCAATGCTTGCTTAACAGCATCCTGATAAACAAATGGAACTTGACTTTTATTATTCGTGTCAATAAGTGAATTTCATTAGCTTCAATATAATTAAGTGCTTCTTCAAGAACCTGTGATTCAAAGGTGACATATGCAAAGCCTTTGGATCGTCCTTGCAAATCCTTGATGAGTCGGATTTGAAGGATTGGGCCGCACGTCGCAAGAAAGTCTCCAATCTCTTCCTCTCCAACCGAATATGGCAAATTACTCAAAAATGCAGTTCTGTAGTTGTCCTTTGGGTCGAATTTCATTACTTTTTCTTCTGTTGGTGCATCACGACGTTTAGGAGCAGCCACATTTGGCTGATACTTAGCATTCCTATCATTGCTGCCACCAGCTTCAGCTCGATGAGAATCCAACTCCTGGCGAGCCTTGAATGACTTCCAATCGCCGTCTACTCTGTCATCAGATGCTTTTGAATATCCAAGACCAGATCTGCTTTTTTTTGGACGAGAAGCATCTGAATGAAAGTCATTTCTTGGCCTCTGATTGAGAAAAAAAGAAATTCAATGCAAATTTGACAAGTCCTAAGGCCAAGCCAAGAGTTATTTACCTTTAGCTTGTAGTCATTCTCTCTACGACTAGCCGGGACTTCGAACTGTATTTTGGCCATTTTTTCTTTCCAAGCACCGATTTTGGCCAGGCAATGATTCACAGATTTTAAATCCCCAAAATCACGTTCGTAGCTAAGCCACAAATCACAAACTGACTGCGCGTTATCTTGCACACTGTTTAGTCCTCGTTCGAAATGTTTCCTTGCGGACCTGGGACTCCCGTATTTGTTTTCAAGAAGTAAATACTGCATCCAAACCACAAATTGCTTTCCATATCCTCTTTGGAAAATATCATTCCAAAGATCCTTTGACGCTTCTAACGATTTGGCAATATGAGTGGCTGTACGAGCACGCAGTAAAATAATTTCACATATGTCCTCATCTGGATCAGCCAGAACTGCAAATAATAAAGAATTTGAATCAACATGTCCTTTGTTGAAATTTTATGCCATTCGTTCCAATCTAACCAGAAACGAAGCTAAGTTGGTGGGATGTGTGACAAAAAGTGCAATAATAAATTATTATTTCCCCAGACGTTCTTACATTGGAGTAAATGGTCCTCTGCGGCAGAGATCGTTTTGTTGAAAAGTTGTACTTCGGCTTCTACCACATTGTCGAAGTCAATTCGACGACGCAAAAACCCGAGATATTGGAGCCATAAAATAGCAGCATCCTTTCCAGTGGTACAATAGATAACAGCTTTCTCGAATATTTCTACAACGATATAAGATACAGTACAACATACGAACATGATTAAAGTTCAATTGCAAGCACCATTAAGTTTTACCTCTAAGCTTTTCCTTATCACAAGTATAAGTTTCTTCACAGCTCATGTACTTTGTCCAAATGCTTAAAATCCAAGGGCAATTTCTAGATGCCCGAATAGCTGTGTCTAAATTGTATAAAAGAAATTATTAAAGATTGGTTGCGTTCCACAGGGCATTCATTCCTAGGAGGAACTGGAATGAAAGGAATTTTTGTGAACAAAGGATGTGGTTAAGGTGATTCCAATATTTCTTAGATTTGCTAGAATAATGAATGAAGCCTTCCATTCCGCAATAATAATAAAAATTTGGGTTAATTTATTATAATGCGTATACTTACCAATTACGACGTCCTGAATTTGCAAGTTTTGTGAAACATAATCAATGTAGTCAAGCCACAACGAATCCATCAAAGGTAAGTCTGCAACGGCTCGCTCAAAAAGACCTGAAGACGCAAAAAATACGCAAAGGGAAATTGTTAAGGTGACCTTTCCCCGCTCCTCTGATTAGGTAATTGAAAATATTCCTTACAAACAATACGAGCAGGGTTGCTTTTGGCCTTTTTCTCAGAATCAATGTACAACTTGAAAACCTCAAGCTTTTCGTTAGCTTCGGAACAGCCAGCCTATAGTTTTAATAATAATATAAAGTCGAATCTTTTCAATACTATATATAGCATTGCTTATAAGAGCAATAAATTACAAGTTTCGCTTCCCACGGTTGAACGGCCTGAAGTTTCTCTAAAGCTTTTTGGTAAGCAGTTTCTGTGGCAGTATCCAGTTCTATTTTGGAACTTATATTCTCAAACGCGGCTTCCATCCCTTGAAGTGGAACCGACAATTGCCGACGACAAAGTGTAATATATCGTGCCTCTTGCTCTTCCATGTGTTCAGCAGTGACCGACCCGAGCAAGGCGGCCTCGAAATCCCGATACATTTCCCAAAGTAGATCCCCTCCGATGACGTGCAGACCGCAGATACTCAGGGCTCGTTCGAACACATCACGACACCGCTCATGTCCACCGTCTTCCCCCATTTTCCCAACACAAAACTGGGCGTACGCTATCCAAATGTCGATCGCTGTATCGATATGAAACCAATTAAATTCACACGCAATTATAAACCTGGCACTGTTTTTATAAACTTACATAAATAATCCTTGACTGCTCGTTCAAACAAAGCAAGGATCGCGTTAGTATCTTCAGGATCTTCCGAGCTCATGCCCATTTCATCCTCAATCCAACTGAGCCAAAGTTCTGGGCTAAGCGGATACCCTTCATTTAGTTTTGTTCTTGCTTCGCGAAGCTTGTCGAAATCTCCCAATTGTTTCAACGTTTGTATTTTTTCAACTTGCAACTCGTACGAGTTTGGGTCAGTGAGTAACTAAAAAAAATTGGACATTTGGTATCAGATTTATGATAATGGCATAATTATACAAAAAGTAAACAACAATAGATTAATTACAACTAACTAATACTGAAAGATGAGCTAACCTTTTCATTGATTTCCGCAAGTTTGGCCAGAACTTGTTCTTCTTCGACGTCCATTTGTTCAGGACTGCTACCATCGTCACTATCGTCATCGCTGTTAGCGACAGCCTCTCCGGGGGTATTTTTCCCACTGCCCCCTTCGCCCTCACTCTCATTGTCGCTGGAAGAACTCTCAGAACTTGTTGCCAATAAATCCTCCTCTTCCTCTAGCTCCCTTGCATTTTGTTCAGCAGGTGACTTGCCGTCATCCTCATCACTATCGCTGGAACTGGAACTCATCTTAAATCCTATAAATACGGATTTGAAAGTTAAAAAATTTCGAGTTTAGGTATTCAATATAAATACGAAATGAAAGCCGGAGGTGACTTAGAGAACTGAGTGGAATTTGACACAACAGGGAAGGACGGTTGACAAATACAAATACGATTCTAACTTTTCCTGCAAAAAGTACAGCCCAATCAGTCCACGACGAAGACTACCCACCCACAGATAAACAAAACAGTCCTGTTTACTGTTTAATTAAACTACTGCGGAAATCACACTTACTTTTGGTTGTTGCTTTCTTATTTCAATTCAAAATTGTCCAAATCTTGGAAGAAACAATGATTTGTTAAGCCGGTCTAATCAATCCAATGCAATGTTTGATACCGCCACTGAAACTTGCAGCGTTATGACCTTGTGCGTTGTATTGATGTGTAGCGCTGCCTAAGCTCACAATCACAACATGCAGAAATCTTCAAACGAAATTTAAAGTGAATTCAACTCACCCCGCTTGCATTTTATGAACAGAATCGTTCATGAAGAATTCAGTATGGAGACATTGAGATTGAGTGAGATGGCGATGACAAGATTATGCCAAAATTTCGGAGTTTGGCGAAGGACAAGATTTTGTAATAAATCGACAACTAACATGACTACTATACTAAGTCAAAAATTTCATTATCTCTTCCTCCGACCTCATCCCGACGCAAATTCTTTCAGTAAGGAGAGTAAGGACGACTAATTTTATAGCAATTCGTTAATTTGCAATCTACTTCTACCTAATTCTATTTGTAACCATGTCCGCAAATTACAAACAAAAGTATGCTAATTGCTAACTAGTGAATAAATCGCTTGTGGTCATCGTTTTGGGTTATATTTCCAAAACGAATTCGGCCAACGACAACTCATTAATATCAAGAAAGGCACATTTTTATGTCTTTATTTATAAGTCTAACCGTAAGTAACATTGTGGTCAACTACTCATATTCACTGAATTATAAATGGTATTATAATTTGTAAATAAATTAAGTTATATAAAACTAACAAATAAGGAAGGGATTGCAAAAACCCTTCAATCGGTTAGTTAAGTCAACGATTGCGTCGAATTAGCGCAACGCATTATGATTAATTCTTCGGGGGAAACCGGTGAAGAAATGAGATCTGGTACGAAATTAGAGTCCTTAATCTTTACTCTTTAAATTATTTGTACTAGTACGAGAATCGCAGTCACATGTAATGTTCAGAGTTGAGTACTATTTATCACGACGGGTCCTACTCTCCTACTTGACTTTTACTCTTGAAAGATATTCGCTGAAACTAACGCTTCGCACGTTTGGCTTGACGTGAAGATGGTCCAGGAACAACTTCGTCTTCGTCATCACTCGTCTCATTTCCTAAAACCGATTGAGACTGGTCGCTTCGCTTGGGCGGAAAAAGTCTGAAATACAATATCAAAGTCAGGTCAGCACAACTGCGGAGTATGGAAAATAATTAATTCCTTCCAATTGACCTAATTTTATAATCGAATTGAATTTTTGTTCAATTTTGTATGTTTAGCTTGGCATTTTTAGGATACCAAGTTCCGATTCGAACTTCGTACGACATAACAACCATTGCAACCAATGCAAAATATAAATACACATGTATATGACTAGACTCACCTTAGGATGCTGGACAAGTTTGGGTCTGGCTGCATGGATAACTCAAGTGGAGTAAAGAAGAAAAATTGATGCGAGCGATGTTGTTGTGCGTGATAAATTAAAGCAGCTTGACTCGTTTTTCTATTGAAAGCATCCATAAACACATCAAATTCGTCCAACATGAAAAAGGGCGCTTCCATAACTTGCCAAAGTGAAACTATGAAACAAATTGTTGCAAATGACCGTTCACCCCCAGACAGACCACTTGCGAAGTCGACCATGTGCTTCCTAAAAGTTCAAAGAGTACAAGTCGTGCTTTTTAGAATTTCAATTCATTAGAAGATAATAATGGGACTAAAGTATTCTTAGAATCCTCAGATTTAGACACTTTGAACATCCCCAACTGCCCACTGCACTGATATTCCCGTACCAAATCTGAGTTTTTGTTCGTCAGCCAAATTATGAATTAGGAATAAACATGAATTCGTAGTCAAATTACTTGATGTATTTGTTGTTATTAGTTTTGAGAATCTCTAGAATGTTTGAATTTGCTTCTTTATCAGCACACACGCAGTAGTAGAGCTCTTTCGTGTCATGCTCAATGATGAGTCTTCCCTAAATTATGTTTTAAAATTGTAGATTATTGGACATTTGGTGGTATTTGAAATTTAGAAATGCAATTCGTACTTCGTATCGCCGCGGAGAAAGCAGACCTTTAAACAGACTAGTCAACAGTGCTCCAATTTGGTTTCGCGATTTATTGAAATAGACCTCATGTGCCTTGAAGAGTTTCTTGAGCGTCTGTGAACAACAATTTTCATTAAACTGGCGTATCAAAATCTTTTCTTTTTTCATTGGAAAATTTTACTAGTGCTTACCCTGTACACGATGCAGTTTACTTGCATGTTTTTCATACTTTCGTGATATGCTTTCCTGGTATTATTTAAATCCTTCGTTATCGTATCTTTATCAACGGTTTTCTTTTTTGCATCTTCAATTTGTCCTTTAAGTTTATCAACATCTCTCTTAATAGCATCAGAGCCCCTGTACAAATGCACGCCAAAAATTATTTAAACTGTAGAATCAGAATATCAACAAATTTCAGCTTCTACTACATTTCCATTCATGAATTAATCATACCATGACTATTTTTTTATAGTTTATCCTAGCAAACCAGAAAATATCAAATTACCTTTGGGTGTTGACTCGAACAGGTGAAACGACCTCCGCGTGAAGGACCTTCCGTTTGAGTTCGTCTTCCAAAGTTTGAAGACTTGCCTCTGTTTGTGCTTTTTTGATTTCGAGTTCCGTCACCTGTTTTTCCATTCTTGAAATAATCTGTGGTGACAAATAAATACTATAGCTTGGTTCTTACGAACATGATAATAGTAAATTCTTTTTATAAAACAACCCACGTTTTGCAACGTATTTAGTTTGGTATGCAGGTTCTCGCTTTCAGACTCTAACTGCATAAGTCTGGCTTGCAGGGCACTGGCATTAGTATCCAGTTCATTCTTTTTGGAAACAAGTTCAGATGTCTGCGTTTTATTTTGTGCAAGAATTTTTTGAGCTGATTCCTGCTTCTCGACTACTTTGGCGAGATCTGACTTCTTTTCATCGAGTTCTTCCAGCTGTTGAAAAGTAATACGAAATATTTTTTACATTTATAAATAAAAGCAATAGACTTCTGCAAAACCTGAAAAGTCTGCTACAATACTATTTAGTTGAAACTCAATCTCACATAAGTGCTGATGTCAGGAGTTTTTGGACAAGAGCGCTTCGTTTGTTCTATATTAAATAGAACTTGTTGATATTTTCCTTCGACGGTTTTCAGGCCCTGCCTGCGATTATCATATTCCACTCGAAATTGTCGCTCCTCCTTCAGCTTTCCTTCTAAGATTGGTTTCATCTTATTTATCTGGTCAGTCAGGTCAACAATTTCTGCTTCCAGATTTCTGCATAGAAATGTGAAAAAAAATTGAACGTTTGTAAATACGCTTAATGTCTGCTTTAACATCGGCATCGCAATTTCTTTCAGGCACTATGGAGTATGGACTGGCAACTCAATAGAAAATACTTGTGTGAACGTCTCAAGAAAATATTGTATGTAAAGGGTTTATGTCTTACTTTTTTTGAGCAAGGTTAGTAGATTTCAGGAAATCTGGCTGCTTCTTTGCTAGACGTTTGTCGAGGGGGTCAATCCGATAATTGGGTGACGGAATAATTCTATAGAAGTCAAGAGTGAATGCCCTCAAGCAGGTTCGTGGGAATCTGTAAATCCATATAAACTGGTAAAGAATTTCTAGTATCTATTATTTACGTAGTTCTCATGAATCACAATAAGAATCTGGCCATTCAATGCTAACTTTTGTTGGTTCATCAAAACTATGTGAAAACGCGACATTGCTTCGGACAAGTTACTTACTCAGGCGTTGTCTCTTCCTTGAGGATACGCAAAGCTGATTTCGTGTCATTGAATAATAGTATCCTCTCGACTTGAGCGAAGTCAATAAGAGAATTTCTAACGATGAAATCATCGACTTCAATTTCATCCAAGATCGTCGGGTGATCCCTCATTGAAGCATTGCCACGTGTTATGTCCATTGGCTGTAACAAAAATCAGATAATTTTTTACCATCAATCCTACTATACAAGGTTGATGAATCAATAAATTATTTCAAAATGTGCCAACTTAAGCAGTTGATCGGTAAACATAATCGTACCTGGCTCTCAAACGTTCTAATATAAATATCTGGACGTTTCAGTCCCCTTCCCAAACTTTGCCTCGTCATCCCATACGTTTGCTGGATTAGCTGGCTCAAAAGATTTCTGTCTGACTGGCAGTCCACAACAAAGTTGAAGAGATGATTGTTTAGAATATGCTCAATAATGCATATCCATTTCTCATTCTAAGGTAAGGGCCAAGAATTAAAATCGTTCTTACTTCGTACAACTGACAAAACAGATTTGGACCAAATATACCTTAACGGTAAAGCATGCCCCAAGAGGACCACGGGGCAGAACTTTGAAACGACTGGCATTTGCTTGAATCTTCGCAACCAACTCTTGCATCTGACGCCCATAAGGAGCATATTTGTTTGCAGTATTTTTCTTCAACAGCTCAAGGTCTTCTTTCTTCCGCACTATAATGTATAAAGAACACGATGTCGTCGTCACACTGATTGACTGATTCCAAGCACCGCGTCCAGATTCAACTTGAACTAACGTAAAATGCTAGATTTGTTCACTTACCCAGCTGATTACCAAACCATCTATGCTGGTCTTGAAGTTCGTTGACTTCTCTCTTGGAAGCTTCAGCGCCGTTTCGAAACTGCTCAGAGTCGTTCGTAAGAGTACCTATTTGTTGAACTAATTGTGTTTTTTCATCGTCCAAAGCTTTCGTCTTAGCTTCGAATTCTCTCTTGGCTTTTTCTGCCATTTCAGCACCTTTATTCCTCAAATTCTCAACAAATTTTTCCAGGTCTTGAACGGACTTTGTCTCGGACTTAATTTGACTTATTGAACTTCGAACAGTGACCTCAGCTTCCGTCATTTCCTTCCGAAGGGTTGCAATGTTTCGTTTCAAGTCATCAACTTTTAGATTATTTTGTCTAATTTCACCGTTTATTCGATTTGCTTCGGCTTGGTCAGTTCTGCAAATTATAGTAGCAAGCATAAGCATAACCAAGGAAATCTTTCTAGCTCTTGCCTCCTGCTCCCAAAAAATGCAATTCGCTTATCTAACGAAACGAAGCCGGCAGCGGTAGGTAGCTCAAGAAATTCAATCCAGCAAATTCTTAGATATTTAAAAAAAAAAATACGCAAAATAATTTCACGGTCTCCGATTCAATTCCATTGCCATTCCAAGTTAATTTTCAGATGCCAAAATCCAGATTTTGGGTGGGAGTATACTCGCAAGTTAGATTTGGCATCGTAATACGGGACGGGACCGTCAAAATTGTGGCGTCAACGTATTATTTTAATGCGAAGAATTGTACTTTCCTCTTCTTTTGAGATACCGCAGACGCTTTCTTTTCGCAGTGCACCAAGTTAGTTGCTTTTCATAATCAGATCTCCTCAACCAGAAATTTGATATAAAATACAGTTAAGAACATACGTGGTTTCTGTTAGCCGCTGCTTTTCATCTAAGCTCTTCTGATAGTTGGATTTCAAATTCGTCAGATCCTTTTCAACCTGCTTTACTTTGTTCTCAATTTGGACCTTTGTTGTTTCAACTGCACTTACAAAGCTCCAGGCCTGTTCCTTCTCCAATTTACTGAGGCTCTCTAGCATTTTCTCAACTTGACGTACTAGCACCATTAATTCTTCCAATTTCAATAGCTTCTCTCGTTGGATGGACACGAGCTGAAATTAGAGACAAGGTGTAATCCTAATCCTACTTCCTGAGCCGTCCCGAAGGAACAGAGGATAACTAAGCACCCTCGGCCTATTTATTCTTCAGCTCAAAGTGTTAACAAAAATCGGCACAGTTTACGAATGTACAGTACGGAAAAAAGAAAAAAAAAGTATGCAGATGTATTTAAAAAAATTCCCATGGGAGATTCAACTCACCTTCATTTGATTTTTGAGATGAGCATCTGCTATTTGCAGATTTCCTTCCGTGGTAGTCAAAGTTGATTCACACTTATCCAGGAGTGTGCCGGAGTAGAATAAACGATACCTGAGAGGTAGGATGTATTAGAACATTTACTCAATTGACTCTGGTACCAAATTTGGATTAGTCTTACTTGTCTTTCGGATCCTTGGATTTCAGGAAGCTCCGAGCTGTTTCTTGATTTAGGATCGAGACAGGATTGTCAAGTTGAATTCCCATTGTCAATAGTATGCTATCCAATTCAGTTCGGCGAAGAGGACGATATTTCCCATGAACTTGTAGCTTGTACGAAGAAATGCCCTTACTGTCGATTATACGCTGAATTGTGATCTCATCTCCGTACGTTTCCATATTTAATGCTCCACTGTTCCCAAGCGTAATCTCAGTTTTGGCACAATTCGTCCCCGCTTTCACAAGACCTGATAAACGAAATGCATAATTTGGGGGTCTGAATATGAATTAAATGATGCCAGTAAATCGTGAACTAAATGATACTAATGAATATGAATTAGGACTGTAGTGTCAATAGTTAGTAACCAGAAAAACTCGACAGAATTCTTTAAGAGTTTCTTAAGCAAATTGTAAAAGTCGTTGAAGTCTTACTTTTGATAGATTTCGTACGAGAGGTCACCACTGCACGAGCTCCAAGTCCGACAATAATCCCATTCAGAATAGAACTTTTGCCCGACCCGTTTTCTCCAGTAATGAAGTTTAGATTTGGATGCCATTCCCTTTCAAAGCTGTCATGGCACATAAAGTTGTAGAATTTGATCTTCTTGATAACGCCCGAAGGAGCTCCAATGCTCTGCAATAAAATAAGATTGGTAATTCATTAGTAAAACAAAATTTGATTGCATTTAATGTACTTACTGACTATAATAAAATTCAATTCGACTTATTTTAATTTACCGCGCTTTGTTCTTTCATAAAGTCCGAGATTTCCTTTTGTTCAGAATTAAAAGTCTTGGTGTGCTCCATTGCACTTGTCAGCAGTGAAATAATTTCATTCCTCTTTTTGCGCTGGTCGGCCTTTTCCCGCAGAGGACAGATGTTTCCATTTAAACGTGTTTTTGGGGAGGTTTTCTCTCTGCCTTTGCTAGCAGTAACAAGCGTAGCAGTGGAATTTTCCCCGTGGAATGACTGAATGCCTCGTCTCTTTGGAGGCGGTGAATCGGAATCTATTCCAGCCTCATCAATAGCTTCACTTCCCATT
>JAQGCM010001453.1:0-15220 GCA_034699705.1 Hymenaphorura dentifera | reverse complement strand
GCCAGACTAAAATCTAGGGGAGTTTCTTTACCCACTTCGTAAGCATTATGGGGATGAAATGGGTGGTGCGGATGGGTCCCAGCAGCATAGCTTCCATTGTGGGGGGAATGGAGCGGTGGTGGCATGATTACCACAGGAGAACCATACCCCGGGGTGTCAGGGGAAACTTGATGATGGTGAGCATGCGTATGATGATGAATATGGTGGTGAGGTTGGGATTGTCCAGATTGATGGCTGGCATAGTTTATATTCATGAGTTGGGAGTTGGGGAAATATGCGGCCGCGGCCAGACGGGCAGCTGCTGCAGCCGCGGTCGGAGATCCAGCACCCGCCGCAGTCGCTTCTGGATAAGCTAGTCCATATTGGAGCTTTGTTTGAACTGTGTAGTAATGGTAGAGCCATGCGTTAGCCCTCATGACGGCTGCTTCTGAGGCACTGCAATGTTTAAAATTTTCAATCAATTCTCAATTAAGAGATGACATTTCCGGCGGTAGATAAAAAAAAACAAGTGGGACTCCGCTCCCGGGTATGAACATTGGAGCTCAGAAATACTTTTCTGGCAAAAGGCTTAGGATTTGAAGGCTGAAGCTGAAGCTGAGAATGCGAGGAAGGAAATTACGAAGCAGCAACAATAATTATCCTTGTGATTTGGTGAATGAAAGGAAGAAGGACATGGACAGGTAGAGTTGAATGAAGGTTTAGTTGATGTGAATGCTAATAGTAAAAAAAAAGGTTTTGGTTAGAAGCGTAATTTGAAAAGGTAGGGCGGGGTGCTTGCTTAAGTTTTGGGTGATCCTCCTAGTGTGATCTGGCACTTGAAGAAAGGCAAGATTGGAATATTAAAAATGCATGAATCCTCATTCCTCACAGCACAGGTTGGTTAGATGTATGAAAATCTTGGTTTGAAAGTAGCAATAAAGCAAAGGAAAGAAGAGATTTTGATATCAAACAGAGGCTTTTTGTTGACTTTCAATGGACTTCTCGTTAAGATTCACCAGGGGGTCCTCTCTTCTCTTTTTTCTTCTTCTACTGTACAACCTCGTCTTCTATCATCTTCTTCTTCATCCCATTTATTTCAATTCCAACCAAACACTCCAATTGAATTGGACAAAAACTGTCCTACCTACTGCATACTACACCTTTACATTGCATTACAGAGTTGTGTGCAGTGCAGGCAGACAGATCTCTTTTTTTGAGGGATTTTCTGCAAGGAATGAATAAACGATGAAACTGCAGAAAATCTAAAAATCCCTACTTACGAGATCCACTGGATCACACAAGTAGTTTTCACTCGTACATGCATACACTGAGCTAGCTCTAAGCGCTACCTCCGACGACCATCCCTTTTGACTAAATAAGAATAAAAAGCAACACAATTCTCATTCAATTCTACCAAAAACGCCAACCTACCTACCTGGATTTCAATCTCTGAGCTAAAAAATCTAACAACAATGCAACCCATTCAAACAAATAGAAATAGAAATGACTGAATCTGTTTCATACGGAAACAGAGAAAATGCTGCTCAAGTGCACACACAGTAGAAGATAGAATATGCAATGCATGCAAGATTGCATAGTTTGAGGATTTTGATTCCCCCCAACGCCCTATGCGTTAGTTGCACGCATTTGGATTGCATTTCATTTTGACATCTTCGAATGAAAACAACAATTCAAGTGGTGCTACTCCACTTCAATCAAGAGGTTTTTTAAACTCTCAGTTTCCTATTCTTTCACAACACATCCATCCAGGAACCAGGAGTAGGTGTAGCCCGTTGGGTTTCGTTTACGTCAAAGACATTTCATTCATCAACACGTTCAACCCTTCAATCCTAAATGTGAGATTTTAAAATGCAAGATGTTTTGCTGCTAAATTTACCAAAATTACAGAGCCGAACTAAAATTAAACTTTCAGATTATTTTTACGAAAACTAGGAAACTCTTGCACAATTGACTTGACGTTTTAACGGAAGAGAAAGTATTTTTTGCTTTCACCACGATGTAGCCTATTAAGCCTATAACCGTGCTCTGGAAATCTAATTACTGAATGATTTGATATCTGACTCGTTGTACTGCTTCTCCCGAGTATATTGAAATGCTGAGGTCCGCTAAGTTACCCTGACCTAATTGGCTTTAATTTTTGGTACGGATCTAATTGAATTTAAGTGAATCCAAATTTAATTCAAAGTACATCCCGCAGACCACCTGAATTCAATGATGAATGCTAAGCCTGTATCGAATCTGCATTGGAATTTTGAGCGAGATTCACATTCCAAAATATTTCCGCGTCATTCCAGAATCATCAGCTTAGTGCACACTCTGCACACACAGAGTACACAGTCAGGGTTTGTCCAGATCTATGCAAGCGGCAACACCCGTTGTTTGGGGATTTAAAGCACATCACCGTTGTTGTTAAACTCCTTGAATAAATACTGGGACACAAGCAGGGCAGAATAGAAAAAGCAAATAAAGCCGCAATAATTTAAACCACAGAGATCAGACAGAGCCATGGACCGAATCGACAGAGAACAATGAAGAAACGTTGTCTCGCGATGCTGTAGGTAAAGTATCTCTCCGACCGAAGAAGCCAAATCCCAAACAAAAACGAGTTACCATCATCCTCTATGCACCCATTAGGTAACCCAAGCAAGACCATATACAACAATAAATGCAACAATACACCGAGTCATCGCCCGTCTCCAGCCAAAATAAACGCAGCAGCATTAAATCAAAAATTCATTGGATTGCATTGCGTTGCAGATCGTACAAAAATTCATTGCTATCGCTGCATACCTTAGCACTTGGTTGGTTGCCACTATGACTGATTGTTGCTGTTGTTGAGTCGCCTCTGAACCATCTTTGACCTGGAGAACGCAATGAACCCAAATCCAATCCCCACTTCTCGTCTGCAATTTTAGGAGAAGGATGCAGGACTTTTCTTGTTCGGATTGACTGACTAGAATTTTTTTTAAATGAATACATAATTAGCAAACACAATTTGTTTATGGAGCATCGAAAATACGCATTAATCCTTTCGGATTAATTTACTGGGCATTGTTTTTATTCCTTTGGCCTGCAGCAAGCAGTTTATGTCTTAGCCCTCAACACTTGAACTGGATTGGATTGGAACAAAAACTAGTTTCATTATATGGTGTGAAGATTTTGAGTCCTCCACCTCGTCGACTTGGTTTTAAATTATTGGCGTCACCCCTGGCAGTTCTTATTGTAAAAGTACATAATATCCCTGCCACTAAAGACAATAAATGAGATTTGATTTGATTTGTGACAGACGGCTCATTAGGCCCACCATCATCATTATCATCATCAGCAGCATTATCGTCATCATCGTCTACCCCTACCTCCTTTACTCAATAACTATATCATGTTTTATTACTCAGCACAAATCTGGACAGCCATGTCAAATCTTTAAACGTGAGACGCTACGCTGCACTAGCGATAAAATCTGGATCTAGGCACGGTAATATTATTAGGACAACCTGAGTATCAGTATCGCCAACTCATTTCATCAATATGGAGCCACCAATCATAACTTTAAGACACGGGACCAAGTCCCAGTCCCATCCCGCCCGACTTGGGCTAAGTCCCAAATTTTTAGAGAGAATTAATTCTGTGCTTCAAAAAAATGCATCATTTATGGCTGGGCAGCTTCAATTTGTCGGAAACTTACTACAAAAGTAGGCACTTATCAAACCAATAATAGATAGGATAATTTGTATCCTGAACTAAGAATGCAAGTCGTGAATATGGGCTGACGGAAGCAAATCGAACCTAATCGATTGGCCCAAATTTTGATCTAACAATCCTAAGCATCGCAGATTGCACCTTAGCCAAAGACCACATCACGTACTTTCTTACAAGATCACGTCGTGCCTGACCTATGACTCCAAATCAAATCAATAGAGTTGTTCTCAGAAAGTTGCTGAGGATATTTTTTGGCAACATTCATAATCATTCATTTATACAATATAAATGCAAAGTTAGGAAGGCGTCACAATTTTTGTTGTTCATTTGCGAATTATTGTACGGTATCGGTTTACAATAAGGAAAAATTGAGAACTTATTGAATATGAATATGCAAAACACTCCTTAGATCGGGGGGTAGGTCGTTTTGTTTTGTTCATTCGTACATCTTCACTTTATTTGGGAAGTCGGTGGTGCAAATTATGGCTCAAATCGTGAGGAATTAGTGACTGGGCTACAAGCTACGCCCTGCCGTGATCAGAACGAGCAGGTCATGAACTCATTAGCTTTCCACCATCGCCATCGTCACACACACAAACGAGGGGTGAAAAGTACAAAAAAAGAATTAAAAAAATCAATTACTTAATCGATGCTTGCTTTGTGCTTCTCGCATGTAATTCCAATGAATTAGTTGATACCATGAAGCACCGCCGAGCTCTGCTCTTGTGAAACCCAGGTAGTATTCTCCGCTGCAAATTGTTAAAAAAATAATGTAAAGAAGTAAATCATAATTTTAAGGGGTTATTCCAAGAAAAAGTCAATTTTTAAAGTGAAAAGAGCAGAGGCTAGTTTCTTCTGTTCTTTATTGCCTAGCCCAGCCTAGTCAGCCCCTGTTAATTACTCATTAAACAGGTGAAAATTAGTTGTAATCTGATTAAGAGGGTTGTCCGCGTCCGAAAGTAAAAAGTACGAACTCAACCCCTTTTTTTTCTCGTCTGAATCCCTGAGCACAGGTATAGGGAAACTTGTACCAGTTTTTTAGTTGTGTTTTGTTTGATTCATCATAGAACATTTCCGCCCCGTCCGAAATGAGTCAAAAAATCTCATTGAGAGAATAAAGGCACTTTTGCTCCAGCAGCAATTGATGTTATTGCTGTTGTAAATTGTAAAATGAAAATTGTTGAAGGCGAGTGAAACTAATTTCACACAAGTTGAACAAAGTTTTACATGTTCTTCTACACTGTGTACAAGTTGTTAAGTCAAGTCGAGTCAAAGGGTTTTGCTCTTAAAAAGAGGCAATCCCAATCTTTTGTGTACTTTGAGCTAAAGGGATACATAATGCATATGTAATGTAAGATCTTGATGTTGAAGTTGATACATGGTTTTATCAACCCTTTTAATGCCAAGGCGCAATTCAGTGCAGTAATGGGTTGAAGAGTTGGAGCGGCAGAAGCATTAAAATCTTGTAATATATAATTATAAGGTTGACCAAAGAAATCGAGAGCATATTAAAATAACGTTGCGCACTTATCAAGGAATGAGATCTAAACTAAAACTAGTTGCCTGAAACAACTTGTTGTACAGGTTGAAATTTAACCAGTGTTGCTTCTAATTAATTATCCAGAATTTCTATTTCACAAAAAGATGCCTCATTTTTGCAAATTTTACGATCGCTCTAAATTTTGTTTTTATTTTTCAAATGCGACGCAGGGAGAGCTATTTCCAATTCCAATGGATTGCAGCATTGCAACTACGAAAATTAAGTGTTGGGTCGATTTCAAATTCTGGTGTACCTAAAAATTTAGTGACGGGATCTCCCAGCAAGAGCCATATTTCTAAAGTAAACAGTAAACTCATAACGATTGAAACTGCGCGTGAAGACGATTTTTTTTCTAAACTCGACCAGCCGCCTAACTGAGCTATCAACTTTTGGTGAAAAATAATTTTTTTAAAGCAAAGATCAATTATTGTAATGGAGAAAAGTGAAGGATTTACTTGCGATCAATGTGCATAAATTTCATATCCATGGCGTGAATGGTTGTGAAAATGTTGGTGGCTCCTTGGACGACGCACTCTCTGGTCTCTGGCATGGCGACTGGAGTGCAGGTTGCTACAAAAACCGGCTCATTCCGCGAACACAATGGAAGATAAGACAAGAAATGACCCTGCAATAGCACCACCTACGAAAATTACACAAACACAACAACATCATAAACACACAACAATACAATGCAACCATCCATTATCAACAAAAATTTCGATTAAAATTCCCTGTCATAAATTCAAAACCAAAAAACGTTCACCATCTCATATAGTAGCAATCAGATCGACCGCCGACCGCCCGGCTAGCAAGTAAACAGGAAATCGCGCTTTGCTATCCCTATTAAAACCAATGCAGTGCAGTGCAAATATTCTGGCAAGTAGCAAGTTTCATTTTTTTCAAGATTTTCTTAAAATTCCTGCAAGGAAAATTGCATGAATTTTCAGATTATTCTTTGCCACTATCAAAGATTCATTCCACGACTTTTTGGGCAGACCAAAAAATCTTAATAATTTGACTTTCAATTTTTATTTGCTTGACGATATGACCAAATTAGAATTGCACGCACAGCCCAAAGCTTCAGGGCTTGGAGAACACGCTTATCCGTGCGGGCTTTCACCTCGTTTTCTCCAATTCACAACCCCAAACCAACCGCAACATTTCGTGCTGTTTAGTACGGTCTCTGTTTGCTTCCATAAATGAAAGCGAAACTCAACAATGCAACAGTGTGATACAAATGCAATAATGCAAACAGTATTGTGATTGTAATTTTGCTCATTTTTTATGCAACGCTAAGCGATGCAGTGCAACATGATTATTGGAATAGAAATTGCACTTGTGGTTTGGCTCTGCCACCTGAGCAATTTTTTTTATTGATGATGATGTTGATATTAGACTCTTGCTCCACCAAAGAGAGTTTAGTGCAAGCCAATGAGTTTGACCGGTTAGGAAAAATTGCGAAAGTGTGACTCCCTATTTGCCAGCCATATTTATTTACTTCATAGTATCCTTGTGAATTACAGCAATTAGAATTTCTGTGTCTCCATCCTCTTACTAGTATGAAAATGCAACTCCAATTGCAAGTTATTTCTGAGCAGCTTTGCGGATTATCAGCCACAGCAATTGCGTCCGCGTCCGCCTCGAGATGAGAAAGTTCTAATTAAAGCCACTGTTATAATTAATTTTTAATTTTAGTCACAGTCGGTCGCACTCGCATTCGTAGTCGCATCGCAATGAAATAAATTAAAATTATTGGAGTAATGAGACCTACAGTTTGTTCTTTCTTACGTGATCGTGATCAAAGCTTGGCCAGAGCCAAAGTCGAGCCAATGCACTGAGCGAGCAGAGTGGCAGCGTGGAAAGAATGACAATAGGAAAAAATTATGAGTTGTAGTTGTAGTCAATGTTATTATTCTAAAGTCATATTTCTAAATCAAATGAGATTCTATTGTCTTACTTTTTGATCACCAAAGCGCATTTGTCTCCTCGCATTCCTCGACACATTCATTCGACAAAGAAAAAGTCTTGTCTCCTCTCCAGGCGGATTTTGCGAGTTTGTAGATCGGAGCAACTCAGTTTGAACTGTCCCATGGTCCGCCTTGTCAATAATGTCGTAGACTGAGTCGCCGTGGATCAGCAGGTCCTCCTAAAAGGGGATCATAACAATATTCTATATCAACCAATATATTTTTAGAATCTTCGTTGTACAGCTATGCGCAGCTACACAGCTAAAAATGAAGGTGATTTTCTTTATGATTCTCTTGTTCACGCCGCAGGAGTTTGGAAACCCACAACAATCAAAACACGTAAAACAATGCCAACAATGTAATGTAATATATTGACTAGACAATAAGGTTGGATCTCAACCATCATACATACATAAGCTCTCAAAGTTTTGCTTGTGAGATTCGTTTCGTTCGATGTTCGAGATATATGATATGTATGTATTGTCATGTGTTTCTTCAAAGGTAAGGTAAAAAAAATACTGCAGAAGAGTAGGACACAAACTCTCCAGGAAGGGTACAAGAAAAATGACCACATTGACGACTCGCTGACGCCGATGTACAACCTAGGTGGTCATCAATATCTTAAATACATCTCCGACTGTCTCGGCAGTCCCAACACATCATTTATTAGTAAATATCTTCCAATTTTTCAACAATGTGTCTTAAAAAATGAATGTTTGACTAGAATATGTGCTAGATGTGAGGATACGGAGATTAGATAGAGGAGCAATAAAGCAATGTTCGTTTGTGTGGTCTATGTGATTTGTAAGAATAGAACCTTTCAAAATGTCGAACATTTGACACTTTTAGGTTAGTTTTACAGATTGAACATTGGTTGTTTTGATGTTAAAAAAAATATTGTCCCAAATATTGGTTAGGGTATATTTTAAGAAATTTGGGTTCAATGGTACAGCAGTGGAGTTCTATTTTTTCAAGTTTGTGATATTTCAAGAGGTCAACGCGGAAAATTGATTGACACGGATGATACATTTCCTCCTCTCGTGCGAAAGTTAATCTGAGCTGAGCTGATATTTTTCACAGGATAATTCCCCGTGTATGTGTTGTCCCATTCTTGTGTTGCGTGTGTATTTCTCATCTCGTCTCGTCTTCCTCTGACGACAAAGATTGTAAATTCAGCTAAGGAAGAAAGCCAAGATGCAAGATAGAATTTGGAAGACGACGAGGGATTACTCATTGAGACTGAGAAGCCCCCACCTACTCATGGATCACAGCTTGACACTGACATTGTAAAAAATAGATTTTTTTCACAACCAATTTTTCATCTCCTCAAATCCTTTCCTCAAACAATTAATCTACTTTGTTAGCTGTTCCAAATTCATGCACAGTATAGGTGCAGGGTATACCACCAAAATAGTAGAAATTACGAATTTCACAGTATCGTATTTTGCAAGGGGATATCATTCCTTTATACATATTTTTAGAATAAAGAACAAAAATCTTGTTTCTAAAACGTACTGCTGTTTAATATCTAGCAACCGTAGAAATATTTTTGATTTTTTGGCCTAACTTTTTAGGATCGGGCAGACAATTTTATTGAGAAAATCGCTGGAGTATTCTCTGGTAAATTCGGAAAAGATTAAGAAATTTAGAACTAGAAAAGAAGATATCAAATTTTGTGACATTGCGGCTTCAATCCATATAAGCTAGTTGATACTGAAATCGTATCCAAACGTCCAAAAATACCCAGCGTATTTATTTCAACCTTGAATCAGGAACCTATTCGTTGATAATTTTGTTTGCATATCACATTGCAGAAGATTGTTTGCGAATTGCATAACTTTTATTGGCAAAGCGTGAGAACATGACCTGGGATGGAACATGACTTTTGGTTACGTCACAACAGTCAACAATTTGCATCGCGTGCCACGCCACCGCACCGCACCAGTATGCAGTACCACAAAATCATGATTCAAGTTACACAAAACATGCTAATTACAAATACTAGGAAGGGTTTCCCCGACAGAAACTCAGAAAAAAATTAACCAACTAACTACATACTACTCCTCGTTGACGCCCAAATGTAAATGTCACTTTGAATTCATTTTTTTCTTCACCGAACATAAATATTAAAAACACGGCGGGGGTGCTGAGCAAAGTGATCTTAAACGATTTTTTTTCAACTTTTCTTGGCAGATCACTCGCTAAATCAATTTCTCTTCCTGCTGCATGACTTTGCTTTGCCCCAACTGTGTTATTTTTCCTCGGTTATCAAATTACATGATTACAACTTGAGACAGCACGTACGTCGTACGATTCTATTTGTTTTGCTTTGTGGTTTGCCGACAATTGTTAACAACAATAAGTTTCCACGCAATACTTCACTACTGCAGCAAATGAAATCATGGCAAAGGAGCAGAGCAGAGCAATTTACTAATACTACAACGACCGTATTAATCCATTTTTCAACAACAATCGCAGCGGAACCATCGTAATCACAACGCAATCATGAAATGAAATGAGTATTTATCTAGTGCCAGTGCGTTCCGTCGTGGGATAGTTTTTATTACAGTACATATGGGCGCTTAGCGTTGGCATTGGCCCTGGCACAATGGAGTCAGTTTGGGTAGCGTCTATCCAATACAATAGTTCTTGTCCAGTGCATTCTTATTATTATTTCTGATTTGTTTTTAGTACCCCTGATCATCACTGTTATTATATCACACAGGGAAATTATGAGCACAATGAAATAACACTTTTCATCAAGAAAGAAAATTTGATTTATGTTCTGTTCTCGGTAAAGTAAACAAAGAAAGAAAACTCAAGCCGAAGCCGGTTTCTTTTCATAAGGCTCAGCTCAGGTACTTTTACTTGCCTAATGGTTTATGGTTCGGTTCTGTAGTAAGGGACATAATTGAAAGGGACCAGAAGAGCCAGATCAGCTCCAGCTGTAACAATGAATACAATTATAGTTACGATGCGACCGACACGGTTTATGATTTAAGCAAGAAAGACTTTCTTGTAGCCAGTGCACAGTAGAAGACAGTATCATCAAGGATGACCATGAAATGCAGATTGTCAACTACTGTCAACCGGATTTTGACATTAATTTGGAATATTAATTTAATTGAATTCATTTCTAGGAAATTCCGACTGTTGGTAAGCTGTGAGTCATCTTCAATTTTTTGAAGTTGCGTCAACTTCTGAGGGCTCAAAACACTACTTGTGATTTTCTGGAATTCCCATTAATTTGAAATAGTTAGCTAAAGCTTAGACAGTATTAAAGGTTTGCCGAAAGCCAACTAGTTTTACATCGAAATTAGGAAGTTCTCCATTTCACACTAGGACGATTTAGTTTTCTGTGTTTAAAATAATTAGAGATTAAACGTTTTCATTCCATAGATCAGCTAGATAAGTAACAAACAAACTTAACTTTTTTCAATAGATAAAAAACAAATGCTACTTAAAGTTGCGCTACCCATAGTAGCAAATTTGCAAAACGTTCTTGTGCGTTCATTAGCTGCACCCCTGAGTGGAATGGTTGGCTGCCAGCACAGCAGCACTTACCAAAACCGTAGCTAACCGAACCTTTCAATTTCCATTAAGACGACATGACGACGACAACAATCGAAAAGATTTCAAGTGCTCTGTGTAATGTAAAGTGCAGGAACAATGTAACGCAATAATCACGTGATGCAATATTGTAATGTTGTCTTCGCCTGGCCGGCCGGCCAAGTCACAAAACGCATCTATGTTTAATTGAATCAGTGGTGTAGACACACACAGGAAGATGTAAAAAAAAAAGTTGAGTCTGACTCTCACAGTTGGGACTTATGAGAGAAGACAGGGGTGCTGCGAAAGGAACAAAAAAAGGCAAGAGCTCTTAGACAATACCAAATGCTAATGATTTGACACAAAAAAATCTTACTTTCCCATGCTATTTTCACCATCAAAACAAAAGGATTTCAATACACAGAGGAGACAGGAGTCCAATTCTTTTGAAAGAAAAAGAACCCCCCAAGTCGTCTATAATTGATCCACAATAACAACACGTTGAGAAATGTGTCTCATTCTCATACTACAAAAGCATTGAACACATTATATATTGCTGGAAGCAAAAGCAAAGCAAAGCAACAGTTGGAAAAACTGCGAGGCTCATTTGAAGTGTGATGTATTGGAAAAGTTCCCATGTCGCTTAATTTGTCGCCTTGTACTCGTACTCATACTATGCAAGGCATCTATGTATTCTTCTTTCATTAATTTATTTAATTTCAATCTGCCCACGCTGCAGGAGCTACGGGATAATGTTGGATTGGACAAAATTAGATTTTGACCGTAGCAAAGAAGCTATTTCATCTTAACTAACTTTATTGTTGTCGATTAATGCAAAAACCCAGTGTATCTGTTGGGGATTTGTGATTGTATGAATTGCAGAAGTGACCCTATATTTTCAGCGTAATTTTTTGTGCAAAGTTTATGAGGATTTTCAGTAGATGAGTTCGAAAAGACAGCCGCTTTTGTTGCCAAATGAGGTATGCCAAACCAACTTTTGCTTCACTGTTGCTTGAAACAATACTAAATCAAATTGTGAGAAAATTTGGCAAGTATTTGCAGATAACCAGAAATTTAATCAAAGAAGGGATTCAAACTAAGAGACGATTCATACTTAATTTAGCCCAATACGTTTCAGACTAGTTAAGATAGCAGTTTTAGCTTCCTTTAGCGACTGTTAGTTGAAATTGTATTTGGTCTGGCCTGCCCCACATGTCTAGTCTATTGATTGAGTGTCGATGTTTTGTTTGGCCTGATTGGACTTTCTTTTGAATTGGGAAGTCGTAGCCGTACGTATAAGATGCCGTAACGGTACACCTATTCTTGATTTTAGTTCTTGCATGTTAGATTCAGATTCGATGCGCGATCTCCATCGCCGAAAGAACTTGGATTGGCTTGCCATTTTTGCCACTTGTAGCGTAGCTGTGGCCAGAAGCATGGCCGGAAGTGCGGCTGAGTTCGCAACTCGGATGCGATGCATGTAATGTAGCAAACTCTTAATTGCGAAACACACTGCACTATCTCGGCACTGCATTGGTTGGCTGACGACTATCAGCAATTATCTGATAACAAAGGCGCACAACTGTCGAACATGCAATCTCACATGTGAATTAAAAGTTTTCACGGATTGGCAGGTTCAGCAGCCTGCCTTTCAACCTATGACGACGACTGACGAATACGACTGACGGCTAAAGGGCATTTCTGAACAAGTGCTAACTGCTCGAAAACATTAAAGTAGCTCCTTGCTGGTTTGGCTAACCTTGTACAGCAAAATTACAGCAAGAATTGGTTTTCGAGATTGAGAAATCCTTCAGTTTTATGAGAGCAAAAGAGTTGTTTGCTTTTATGGATTCTTGAACCTGTGGACAGTTTGATCAGCATAATACATAAGTACAGAATAAAAGTTGGCTGACCGGTGATAGAATTGGCTCACAAAAAAATGCTTGGTAGTTGCGATCAATTTCCGTCTCTTATTGTAGTTTTTTATAGTGGTGGTCATGTAACTAATCTATCATACTCAACTTAGGAGAAAGCCATTGCGATTAGAGTCCGGTTCAAAATGTTCGCCAAGTATCAATTTCCGTCATTGAATGACTATCTTTTAAAATAATCTCCGACTGCCCAGGTAGGATTAATACATTGAGAAGTCTCTTTTTCTCTGTAATCAAGATGGATAGGAATTTTTTGAGGGCTACAGGTCACTGTCCAAAGGGCCAAGTCGTGCCTCGCACTGCACTCCATCAATGCATTATTGCCTATTCCTTGCCTTGCTTTACATTCAAAGATGCGAATGTAAGATTTGAGATATTCTCTGTTACTGGTAGATCACCAAAAGCTTGGCAAAGAAGTGTGCTGAGCTGTGCGATCTTCATCTTCACGTCAAAACCGTGAAATGAAATTCAATAGAGAAGCTTGAGATCGAATTCCCCTGCCTGCTGCATCTGTTTGGTGCCGGTGCACTGCACTGCAGACACAACAAAATGAAAAATACAACCGACAGATTGATGATGACTTTGAATTTGAATTAGAATTTTATTTGTATCATTATTATTATGTGAAGAGAACTTTTATTCTACATCTCTTGACACGTCCGTTCAGCCGAGGAATATTTCCCAGTTTTTATCTCGATCGTCATCTTATCTGATCGAAAAAGTGAACCCGAGCCAAGGCATTGTGCCTGAGCCGGCCTGACTGAAACGAACACTTTGGCCAGCCATATTCTGGACTGATCGAAATGTCTTCCTAAACAGGACACAACTGCAATTAAACCGATTTAGTTAAGTAAAATTTTAATTCCGAGTGCTAAGTTAGATCCTCACGAAAATTCCAGAATTTTTCACAAATTCCTGTCTCCTTTAGTTCCAGTCTGCGACATAGATTTTTAGATGGCCACTTGTTCGCACTATTCATTCTTCCCATCCTACCGCCACAAGAAGTGACAAACCGTTCCTAATCGATTACGATTTTCATAATGACTGTCTAATTGACATTTCATAATCGCAGGTGTTGGGTCCTTCCACCACTTCGACTTCACATTTCCTATTCCCCCTTTCTGGCTTAATACATTCATCGACTCAAGACATCTCAATAGAAGCGGTTTCTGATAATAGAATTCTCTACCCATCACTTTAAAAAGAAGGCACAATTCAAATTCAGTCAAGTTTCTCAAGTCAAGTCAACTCCATTTACATTTAGATTTGACAACGACAACGACGATGAAGACGAAGAATATTAGCTTCAGATTTCAATAATTTCAAAGGCGTTTTTGACTTCAGCGGTGCAATACTTTTTCAAATTAAAGCTAGACGGCTGGACGACGGCATCATATTGTCATTGTCAATTGTCACTCCTCGACGAACTCTTATCTATCATCTTTTAGTCATCCATGTGTCAAATAAAAACACAAAGAACGGAAGATCTTAGAGATCTCACTTGGCATGAGTACAGACTACAGAGTACAGGTTGATTTCCAGACCAATCACAATGACAAGTTTCAGATTGGAACATGTGAACCTGTCCTTTTAAAATATGAATACCGCACATATCTTTAAAAAAAGAATCCAGGTGAGAATTCAGAGCAGAGATCGTCTTCGTTCCACAATTCTGTTCAAGTCCAGGCAATTCTAGCAAATTTCATGTTTGAGATTTTCAACGAGGCAAACTGAACATGAATCTTCTTTAATATTTGTAATGTCATTCCACTGCACAGAAATCGCCACTTAATGATTAAATTTGTCATCTTAAGTGCTTCGCTGTGAACGTTAGAATTTCTCAAATGAAATTGAATGAATGTGCACCAACAGATTCTTCAAAAGCCATCCATGGCTACTGCTGGCTAACCTTCAATAATTTTTCATCTAATCCTACTGGAAATAATTGCTGCGTGGGTGAGATTAAGATGCAAGGAAGTACAAAAATCCTAATTTTACGCTTCTTGTGCCTCGCATCGCTTCCCCTTGATAAATTACTACTTAATAATAATTATAGTCAAAGTTAACATACAAGATGTACGTAGGAATGGGGAGGAGGTGAAGCATAATAATAGCGCGTGTTGAAGATAATGATGATTGTATTCTATCAAGTAGGTCTTCTTCTATGCACAATGTACTGTGTACTCTCCAAATCTCAAGTCTAAGATTTTCTGTGCAACAAAATCACTCAATTCTACTAAAAACTTCGTGTTGGTTGAGTCCACCTTTTCCACGCCTCCAATTTCACGCATGCATAACCAAGTATTTCCAACTTTATTGAGTTAAAAGGATTTCCATTAATAAATTCCGGCACTCAATATTTTGGTCGTATTATTTATTACTTGGTTTGAATACTTTAGAGCCTTGGATATACCAGAAATCACGTAAAACTGATTAAATTTCTAAGAGCCCTTGGTGAAGAGAAATAAAATGATCAAATGATCATTACGTCGCATGCACGTCGTAGACTCAAATGAGCCCATTGTATGATTTGT
>JAQGCM010001452.1:0-15220 GCA_034699705.1 Hymenaphorura dentifera | reverse complement strand
CGACCTGCCTGCCCTGCCTTGACTTTCCTTTCACCAAAAACCCAATCTCCAAGTGAAAGCTTACTTTCACAACTCCCCGAATCGGGGAAGTTTAAGAAATTCTCCCGATCTCGATTCCTTTTCCCTAAGTAAGAAGTACAAAGAAGTCGTCGTCCTTCCACAATCCACATCCGATCTGCGTCATTTGACTACCCTTTTCTTCCCTTCATTCATTCAGATTTTTTGACTGACTGACTCATGCATCAAGGCTCATACCGTTCCTAACTCCTCAGCCTCAGCCTCTCGATCTTCCCACTTCTCAACTTCCGCACTTTCTCCATTTCCTCACTCCACTTTTCGACTTCTTCTCTTCGTCCCAAAAGGGGTGCAAGGCAAGGCAGCGGAGAAAGTGGAGAAAGTAAAACTTTTTGGCACTCTTTAAATTGGTAAGATCCATTTGCATTTTTCTCTTCGAAAGGACCGTTCGTTCGTTCTACTTCCTGGGACTCTTCTATTCTTCTCCACAAGAAGAGAAAAAAACCCGGGTAAAATGAAAAAGTCGGACGAGAACAAAAGAACAGAACAGAGCAGAGTCAGAGAGAGAGGAGAGAACACTCATCGATCCAATGCAATACTACTTCTTTCGTTTCGTGCTAGCACATAAAAAATGCACAGTCCCTTTTCTACGTACTACTATCTAGGGCCCATCTGCATTTCCTAATAGCTTAACGTAGTACAAACCCACCAACCAACCCAACTTTCTATCCGATTCGGAATTTGGAGTGCAGTGCAGTGCAGTCACAAGTGTAAAAGCCAAAGGCGGCAAGGCAGGCAACCAGCCAGCCTAGCCTAGCCAAAAAAATAAGAAATAGGACCTCAAACTTTTTCTACTCTCTTGATAGAGTACAAGATGGATTTATTGGAATAATAAAACGTAGGAAACCATTATATTACCAACTTTTAGAAGCAAAAAAAAAAGAGAGCAGAACAGCACAGAAGAGTCGTGAACCAAACCGAATCCCAACTCTTGAATCCGAGGCTAGGCTAGGCTATGGAACCAAAAGACGACTTAGACTTACAGAGTCATTTATTTCACAAGAGAAGAGACGAAGAGAAGAAAAAAAAACTTGTACAAATCAGCATATTTTTCCTTTTTCACACGCTCACATTTCAACTTAGCACTTTTTCTCCTCCCTGCATGTGCATGCCTAAGCATTCCATTCCTTCCGAGCTCTTAGGCACATAAATGCCCTTTTCGTACACTTAAGCCAAGCCAACCTTTAGATTCTAGAAGAACCCGAACCCGGGCTACCCGGGTGTCTTTAAGTCTTCCATTCCAATACCCATATATCACCACACACCAAACTCCTTTCTTCGGTTCGATTCTTTGGCTCAGGCTCCACCCCGAATTTTAATTGTCTTGTCGTCGCGCCTCGTACTCGAGCCAACTTTTTCCCATCTCCAATCTTCGCGTCCAAAATCCAATGTACGCAATTCTAGTTCCAAAACCTTTAAACGAAACCAATTTTGAAAGAGGAGAAAGCAAATTTCTGCTTACGTAAGCGGAAATGTTAGCAGCAGCGCAGCGCAATTTGATAAAATCTCATCGCATCGCCAGAAATTTTTGATGACAAAATCCACTCTAAGCAAAATTTATGACTATCATTAATTTCGCTAATGGTTTCCCTAATTAACTAGCTAATTAGTCAATCCCTTGTGCAAATTGCCAATTTATCTTGTGCCGGCCGAGCTATCGCTTCTTGTCGGCCATATAATTTTCCTGGTCAATACTAGTACCTGTGGGACCTCAGACTGTGGCTCAAATTCGAAGCGAACTTCATGGCGTCATGGCAGTCGCAGTTCCAACTCAATCCGCCGTTAGAATTTTAGCGCTATCTTAGCCAACTTGCACAATGAGCAATTTTAATAATAAAAAATTCAATAGCCCGTGTAGCCCCCATTACTCCAGGTTCAAGGATGCGTCAGAGTAATTTAAGTAAAGTACGGGAACCCATTAACCTCATTTTAGCCTCAGTCTCCATCTCCATCCTACCAAAGAATAGTTTAAGAAGTGCTTTTATGGCAAAGAAACTTGCCATGTAAGCATTTTCATTTCATTTCTTTAGAGCATTTTCAATTCCCAAGAGAACAAATTAACGGCTGTACGGCGAGATTAAAGTTTTCAACACTGACGCGACGGCAAGTGTTGGCAGGTTCATTTTTAAAGCAGAGCAGAGTTAACCACAGAGTGTCAAAAAAATCAATCAGTTCCAGCCGCCCCAAAATTTCTCTCGAAATTAATTTCAGTTAGTGGGAGTTTAATACGCCATTCTTGTTTCTGTTTCAAATCAAATCCATGCTGTACTGCATGTGTGTGGTGTGAAATGCAATCGAGTTAAAAGGTGTTTTTAGCCTCTGCTCAACTCAACTCAAGTGCACTTTCTAGATTTGAGTCCAACCAAACTAGTAGAAATAGACTAATTCCCTTCCATCCATCCATCCATTTGCTTTCCCATCCATTAGTCGACCTACATTATTAATTACGTTTGGATTAGGCAGGCTAAAATCAGGACGCTCAGCTCAACTCGGCTCAAGGTGCACCTTTTCCACTGCACTGTATACCTATTTTTCAATTTATTATGGAATGAATAGAGCCACAATTTCCATTTACAATTCTCCAAACATTACATACCTTACATGTAATATCCAACTAGCTACTCCGAATTAACAAGGTCATTCCTGAAACGCCCTGTAATCAAACAACCAATCTAAAATCTGTCAGACAATCCTTTGCTTTGAGCTCCTGTCCTGACCATGACCAAATCCAAAATTCTTTCCAAGAACAAAATCGCTTGGTTCACCGGCGTTCAGTTTAGCGAGTGCCAAAGCCAAACACTCTACTCACAACCATAGTCGCTAGTCATCAGTACAAGGAAGAAAAAAGGAATCACTTCAAACCCTCAAAACTCTCAGTCAGAGCCTGAGCACTGAGCCTCCACATTTATAAGTCTCCAGTAGACTGGCAGAGAAGAATGAGAAAAGTACAAGTAGAAGGTGAAGAGATTTAGCTCGATTCAGAAGGACTCTGTCCAAAAAGATGAGTTTGGTCTGACGGAGAGCGAAAATCTGAAGAGTACTTCAAATGTGTACAGTTAGTAGTCGTAGTCGTCTGCCAGCCTGCATGCTTTTCCCCTTTGCTTTGCTCTAGTGAACTGAGCTGCATTGCAGTAAAACCTAACCTGTACTTCCTAAACTAAACTAAACTTATAGAAATCTAAGGAGAGAAGAGAACCTTCAGCTCAGCTTCTGCAAAACTATGTGAATGCCATAGTAGTCCTAGCCGGAGTCTAGTCGTAGTATGTGACTGACTTTCTGCGAACGAACCGGATTCATTGAAACCAACAAGAAGAAGTAGAAGTAGAAGTAGTGCCCAAGTACTACTTGAGACTTCCTAGTAGATTCCTAGATTCCTAAATAGTAGAGTTTAGAGCAGAGCAGAGCTTCTCAACCCAACCCAACCCACTGAAGTCCTTCCTTCGTTCTTTCCAGAAGTGCAAGGCAAGGCAAGGAATTTCCAAACTCAACTCTTCTACTAGTTCTCCTCAACTCTCCAAAATCTACTCCTGCATCAGCATCATTAAGCCAAATCAGAGAAGTTGAAGCACAGCTTCAGCTACAGCTCTTCTCAAGTGGGAACCCACACACATCATAATTATTCTGGTCACAATTTTACAGATTGCTCCTCAGCCAGCCTCTGCATCTCTGCTTCCCCTTTTATATCTCATTCATTCCAATCTCTCCAAAGTCCCTCTTTCGTCTGCCCTAAAGAAAGGAAGACCAGACCAGCAGGGCCAGATAACCAAAAACTAGAACTAGAACTAGAGAAAGAAACCAACTTATTAAGGCTCAAGAGGACGACAAAACCTTCCAGACTTCCCAGTGAGTGTCCCAGTCCCAGTCCTCCTTCCTGATCTTTTCCCAAATTTAAATTCCAAAAAACTATGTAGACTCATATGCAACGCATGCAATGCAATTCAAGCAAAACTGAACTGAAAGAGGACAGGACATTGGAACAGTGCGACGTTCCAAGAGTGACTTATCGGAATCAAGCTTTTAATCCGACTCTGAGCTCCCTGCATCCGGGTATTCTCAATTCTCCAGCCGGAGACTAAAAGCCCACAACCAGAGCCAGCCACGCCAACCAGGGTCTTCTTCCAGATGGAAGGATAGCTACATAACATAAATCCCCCTTTAGTGTTGAATTAATCCCTAAAATTCCTCATCGAACCAGCCAGCATTTCACTTTCGCACAGACCCACTTGTCAAGTCAGCAAAAATTTGGGGCTTTCAGCCTCCACCGTCTCCCCCTCTCATTTCGTGTGAGTGAGACTCTCTGTTTTAATGCAGCAGCGAATACGGATTAAATGCTCAATATATTATACATATGCTATGCAATGCTCACTTAAAATACAAATTCCATGAGAAATAATTCTTCGAGCAAGTCGTCGTCCTCATATAATGCTTTCCAAAAGGATTTAGTAGTTTTGATTTTGAAGCAATTTTATTTCCTGAAACATTTTTCGAACAGCTGGAAAAAGTACGAGTTCGTTCAATTTCGATCGCAAAAAAAAATCTCCAAATTCCCCGCCCACGGACCAGATCCATCAGATTCATTTCATTTTCCAGAGCTTAGGCATTAGCCGCACCAAACCACTTTTCGAAAGGTATTCTAGTCCTATTCTAGTACCGTTTCCAACCTGATACTCATTCAAAGCAAGAACTCCACTGGGACGCAATCTGCATTGAAATTTGAGCCTAAAGTCGAATTCGGTCGGATTGTGACTCGACTCTCTCACAAAGTCGATGGCAAATAGAGTCGAATCTACCAAGTCATGCTGATGCCTTGGCCTGGCCCTGACCTCACGTCTCCCGACACCCAATTCCAGCCTTTCTCAGTCTGACGACGATGACGATGATGATGACGACGAAAATCGAGAAGAGAATAATTCAATAGAAATTTTCACTCAAATTTCTCCAGCCGGGCTCAAAGTGCCTGCAATTCATACAAGCGTACATTACATACATACAACAAAAATTCACACAATACAACGCAACATATCGTCGTGATCGTACGTAGCTGCCCACTTTTTTTTTGGCAAATCAAAGCCCAAAAAGCAGCAATGGCAAGCAAAGCAATCTGTCCATCATTCGACAAATGATCGTTCCACACACAATAACTCACATTATCGTCCACCTCAATCTTGGAATCACATCACATACACACCACACATTCACCTTCCCCTTTTTTTCCTTCTCAGACCACAATTTCTAACTCAAACACACCAAACCAAAAACTCAACTCAAGCAAATAGAGTAAATGGAGTGAACGAGAGAAAAGAAAAGAAGAGAGAGAGGACGACGAAGACCAAGAAGCAGGAAAAAAACCGAACCGAAAGTCGAGCCAAGTCAAGTCAACTCGCTCAGCTCAGTTGAGTTGAGTTGAGTTCATACAACGAACACAGGCTAGGCTTTCTCTTCTCACCACTCTGTCCATTTACTTTATAATCCGTCTCAAGCGACACGAAAACTCAATTTTTCGTACCAGCAGTCACAACAACAGAAGATTTTTTTTTCAGCTTCCTTCAGTAAGCATCTTGTACTTGTGGTTTGACAATTTTTATCCTCAGCCTTACATGTGGTTTCCAACAACCAACAAAATCAACCAGACTCGACTCAGGCAGGACTCGACTCGAGATCTGATCTGATCTGGTTTTCTTGGTTGAAAGGATTTTACGTCGTCCGTACCTCATACAGGTACTTAGACCCAAAATAAAAAACTGTCAAGTTTGTCGAATTCCAAGTGTGAACGTGAACTGAAGAAGCGGGCACTATCATCACCCACCTCCAACCGACCGTCATTCTCTAGAATACTTTATAGGTAATTTTTATGAGAGTCAAGCTCCTACTTGTCTCATCTCCGGTCCGATCCGAAAGAACCACCAGAACAACCATCGTATCTAACTTTCTACTGCCACTACGACGACTACGACTACTACTTGTTCGCGTCGTGCCTATCTTCATCTTCCTGTCAATACAATCCTTGAGCAAAAAAACTCACAAAGTTCATTTTCCTTCTCACCAAGTGAGTACGTACGTTGCCAGCGATAGCGAAGAAGGTTCCAAACGACGACGACGACTAACTTCCTATTTTTGAGATTGGACTTTTGGGAGAGGAGACGAGGAAGCAGGGCTATTGCAAATGGGCCTTTGGGGACTCACTTGCACTCCGACTTCTCATACTGACTACCAAACGAATCACATCCGAATCTCCCGGTTTCCAGCACCGCCAGCAAGCAACCTTCGTTGCCTTCAGGAGACACTCCAAAACGTGCCTACCGTCCATACCATATTTTCCTGGACGGAGAAGAGTACTTTTCTAGTCAGTCTACTAAACTCCGAAGGGTTCCATCCTTCCTTCCTGTTCCTAGTACACGAACTATGTACGATTTCAAGTTTTAGAACCCACTAGTCACTCTTCCCTTCATCATTATTTATATCAGTTCTCTTCCAGTCCATTCATCTCACCGTGTAAACGATCTTCCAGAGAGACAAAGTCAGCATTGGAAAAATCCGACTATTCACCAATCTACCCAAACCAAACTCGGTCTCGCTGCCTCCTGCCTCACACTAACTGCCCGTGTTCGTGTTCTTATTCCCAGATAGCACCTATCTGATTAAATCCATTTAAGCATAGACAGATACTCCGACACCCGGAACAATGAGGGAGTGCGTCGGTTCCCCGAAAAAAAAATTAAAATTCGGGGTTTTGTCATCATTCACAATCATCATTTCGGAGGGACTTGCATTGACAAATTCAAAAGCACTGCACTGCTCTGCGCAGACACAGATGCAGCTGCATGTATTTCATTAATCAAATTTTGCAATGTATACCACTGCAGACTACAAGTGTCAAAATTTTAATGCTGCAATTGGCTTTGTGAAAGTACCACCCGTCGGCACTCGGCCAAGACCAAGCACACTACTCAAAAAACCAATGCAGTGCAGTGGAATCTGCAATGCAATGCAATTTTTATTTCCAATTTCCTCCTTATGATCCTACTTGGCCACTTTCTCCGGCACTTTCACCGCTACTGACTTTCTCCAAGTCATTTCCAAAAGCCCCGCTCTGCTCTCATTTTCGATAACTCTACAATTCTCGTAACTCCAAAGTTCTTATGACTTTCTTTCCAATTTGCACTTGCACGACGACTACTTTCCTCATGCAATGCATTCATTTCACACTCTCAACTTTTGCCAAGAAGACATTCAGTGCCTTTCAATGAGGCCGCCCTGCCTGCCCTAGCTCTCTAGCATACTCACACCCGCTTTGCTGAATACAACAAAAATGTCCAATTCTATTTTCCACGGAGATGCTTTTTCATTTCACCTTATCTCTGTCTCCCGGGCTCTCTCTCGTTGCTTATGTACGTTATGTATGTGAATTCCTAGGTATGCATTCAAACCAAGTCACAAAATAAATATCTAAGCCCACCAAAAGCCCCACCAACCCAACCAACCCTTAGAGAGATACCTACCAAGTACTACCTATCCAGAATTGCAATGCAACGCAACGAAACACATGGCCATTAGGGAATAGTCAGCCAGCCTCACTCTTCCGCCTCTTGCTTAATACATTTACTACTACAACCGAGAACCGGGTAGCATGATACCCGGTTTTCGAAGGCATCTATGTCAGTGTTTGTTGTACTGCACTGCACTGGTAGTAAGTATCCAGGGGACTGTAACTGCACCGTTGCCTACCGTCTACCGTATGACAGCAATGGTCTATTCCACTCACATTCACACACTCACTAGCACTCCATTATAAACCCAACCCAAGTCGCTGGCTGGAGTTTTACATCATTGAGCACAAAAGTATTTTCTAAAACTCCAGCCCAACCAACCTGTCCTATATATTCCATCCTGATCTCATCCTTACGTTTTCCATTCTAGATCCAGACCTTTACATGCTAAACGCAAAACCGAAAACCGAGTAGAAAGCTAAAAACTAACCTCAGGCGATTCTAGAAGAGTCTTCTCCCGTCCCGGTTTCAATACATTATTCTAAACCAAGCAACAACGCTTAGCCTAGCAGCTAGCTAGCCACTCTTCAACGTAGAATCTAAAAGTTTGTCTATCCCATGTAAGTCTATGTATGTACGAGTACGTAAACTAGAAAGCTGGCTGGAGAAATGAACTCGACGACGACTCGAAGTTCACTTCATTCTGCCAACTCATGCATACATACAGCTACGTAGCTCAAACTAGCTTCATGCTGCTCCTGCCCTGCAGAAGCTGAACTACAGGGAAAACCATTAGGGACCAAAAATGAGATAAAAATTCTCTTTTTCTTTTTCTCAAACATGAAAGTCAGACTTGACTGTAAAATGGGGTTCGTCTTCGGCAACAAACTGTCTGGCCTCCTTCTAGAAGCTTCAGCTTCAGCTACAAAGGAGAATCTTCCAACAGACATTTTGAACCCTTCTTTTGAGTCCTCTTAGATTCGAACACGATGGCAAGAAATGCAGAACAGACAGAATTCCAGAAAAAAATCAGAGCCAGGCCAGGCCAAGTCAGCAAATGATTAGCAAGGTAAAGCAAAACCCTTCTTTTATTTGGAACTCGGAGGCTCGGATTCACCAAACAAAAGAGCCACACAAAAACACATGAAATTTAATTAAGTTGTGATGCTGAATCCCAAGGCATGAGCTGCATGCCGCATCGCATGTAAATACAATTGAAAACGTGAGCTTAGGCCATCCACGTCCACTTCTCGTTTTCGTCCATGAGTCTGTCTGTCTACACAGCACAGAACTGCACAGCAGTCATGTCATTAAGAATTATTAATGAGTGACTGCAATGTGAGGAGTGTCACTTTGACTTTGTCAATAGAACCGAACCGCAGCACAGTAGTAGTGGAAGTGGAAAGTGTCGTCCTTCCCAGCAGCACGTCCACTTCACACATTTTCAAATGAACGGCTTTGCTTTGTTATGCAGTTTTATGTAATATTTGCCAAAAAATGGAGGCTAAGCACGGCAAGCAATTTTCAACAATACAAAATGAGCTAGTTCAAGTTAAACCATTCTCCCTTGGGACTAATTCAAATCCGAATCCGACCGAATTCGGGGGAAATAAACGCATCGCATGCAAGAGACAAGAGCCCTTCGAATTTTTAAAAACTCCTTGGCTCAGCACTTCTTTCACCGCAGCAGCAGCAGCAAGGCTAATTTTTTCACCAGCTTACTTAGGCAGCCAGCCAGCTCCCCTCTTTCATTTCAAGTCCAGCTCAAGCTCAAGCTCCGTCTCAATTGTTTAAATTTGAACAAAACTCATCAGCACAAATGTCCACACTTCTCAACAAAACATTGCCGCAGACAGACATGCATACATGTGGCGTCCAGTCGAGTCCAAGCCCGTCCACATGACACAAGTTCATGTTGCGAATCCAAATCCTGAACGAACAAAGCCCGCCTAGCATCGCCTCCCCTCCTGTCCAGTTCATTTCGAATGACTAATTCTAAAGAGATTAAATCCATTCACCGTGTCAAATCCTTGGACCAAGTCCGAAAGCTCAGCATTTTCAGCTTCTGAACTTCACTCTAGCTGCTCTGTAAGCAAAGAACTACTCCACTCCGACTCCACGCATTGTGTGTATGTCTGTCTGCGTGTGTGTTTGCATAAATTAGACTTTGTAAAATGTAAATAGATTTACCCTCCGACCATTGCAGTAGAAGTAAACCTAAAACTCGAAAGCAATGATGCAATGCAAATGCAAACCAATCAGTCCTCTTGTCCATTTGCATTAATGTTCAACTTGTTTACTTTTGAGATTCTAGACGATCTCAGAGATTCGCTTGGCTTGGCTGCTGCTGCTCATCCTGAAATGAAACTCATGAGCAGAGACAGTTCAATGCTCAAGCCAAACAAACTCAATCCAGAAAAATGAATCGCCGACCCGCTCTTTTCTACGTAACTTGGCCAAAGTCAAGTCGATACTAGTCAAAATGACGCAACTGAAGAATCTTAACATTTTAGCAAAAGCAGTAGCGGAGTACATGTTTTTGAGATCAGCTCGAACTCGCTCAGCTGAGCTTGACGATGAAGCAAGCAAATGCAAAACTGAAAACCCGTCATCAAAATAGAATGACGATCACAAACTCAACCATGTGAGCACGAAGTTTCTTTTGAGCAACTGACTCTTGACAAGTCGACTCTTCAATTACAAACAAGGAGAAGGCGAGTCTGAGTCAGTCTTAGCATAAAAAATCAGGCTAATGCACTACGCAATGCATAGCAACAACTCTAAAACTGCGGCATTTGCTAGCTCCTCTAAATCGATAAGCATTTAAAGTTGTCGACGAGACCAAACATTGCTAAATCCAATGCCAAAGTCAGGCTGCCCTGTTTTGAATTAGGCAAAAATCGTGCAGAATTCCTTAAACTTCGGTTGAATGATTGCACGTGCACTTCTATTTCTATTCCTTCCTCTCGAGTATTCTGCCAACCAAACGCAATGCCAATTTTGTAAACTAATTTTGTCCGCTTTCGTCGTGTCAGAGTCGTCGGACAGCCGACAGGCAAATGTCAAAAATTCAATTTTGTGACGCATTCACGACCACGAGTAGGAATTATCTGGACATCGCTTCATTTAATTCCATAGAAAAGAGTTCAGTTCACTCAGCTTTTGATCGACGACGCATCAAATATTCAAAGAAAACATGTGGTCTAATAGTTCTAGCACAACAGGCCTATTAAACGCGACGCGTCTATTTCAAGGGTCAACCTTACAATTTCCCTCGTTGACCTTTTGAATATGACCTTTGACCTCGGCTGACCTCCAGAATCTGCAACTTAAGCTTATGTTCTCCTGCAGTGAAAGTGAAAGCAGACTTTCACTTTCACGCTCACACATATATTTCTTAACTTCTCAGCAATCTCATCTCAAGCTTTCTCCAATTCTTCGTTCTTAAATGAACGTGAAACGTGAAGATGCTGGATGCTCAAAGAATCCGGGTAGCTTTCATTTTCCTATCCTATCTTTCGTAAAGTTAGTGTTCGTAGCATGTAGCTAACAGACACAAGACACCAGTCAGAGTCAGCAGAGCCAACCTCCCCATTATCTGATATCACATACATCATCATCATCCCTAATGAAAACTTTTCTCCGCGGCGGCGGCAGCAGACAGAGGCTATGCTCCCGATGAAAAATGATTCCAAGCCCAAGCCTCCCAACTTTTTAACCCCTCCGCTTAGTTTTCCAACAGTTTTCATCACCGTGTCACACTTTACTCCAAAGACCAATCCTTGCAAGCTATACGCTATAGAGCTGGCCCTGGCCAATACACACACCAAAACTAAAATTTCACAAGTCCGTCCAGAAAACAAAGTAGTAGTAGTAGCAAAACTAGCAAGTAAATCTTATTCCTTCACTTCAGCTGGAACGAGGCAGGCTTAAGGAAAGTTTCAACAAGAAAACAAAAGTTTTCCTTTCAAAAGAAGAGTAGGGTAGACGCCTTTTGAAATTTTATCTTTTAATTACAAATTAAACTCATCGATAAATTCAACTAGGAGGCCCAGCAGCAGCAGGATAATGACTTTTTGAATAGAACCAGCCAGGCACACGCATAATTTTAGTGCCATCGCCATGCCACACAGGCAGGCAGACCCAGCCACTCCAAAAAAGAGATTGAATCTGAAGTCTGAGTTCCCTGAGCCTATCTTATTCATATCCAATCAAAAAATCAACGCAAAGCCTTTACGCATGATACGCATGATATGATTGAATGCTTAAACCTCCACACTCGGCACTCTGCTCAAAAGGAGGACTTTCTCCTTCACAACTCTCTGTACAAAAAGTGCATGCAATTTAATTCAAGCTGACAACAGTCGAGAATATTATTTTCACCAATGCAATCACAATCTCTCCTACTTTAAGCTGCTCCCTTTGCTCTTCCAAAAGGCTTCAATTTCGACTCAGTACTTCACCTCATGCATGCCGGGGGCATACCATGTGCACCGCCGTTAGAACAATGCAAGAAATTGTATAATTTGCCCTCAAACGCCAAAACACATCACACCCTTGCCTCCCTCTGCTCCCTAATCTGGTACACCCGGTCGACTCGACTCTGCCGAATTCGATTCAAATTCAATATTTATGTTTTGAATAGAAGCTGCTGCTGTCACTACACACGTTACTCGTCAAATCGCCCTCCAAGCCTCCAGCATCAGCTGAGTATTAAGCTCGTTTTACATCTTTCATCTCATCTCAGCTCAGCTCAACCACTGTACTCTCCTGTATTTAATTTCTGACGTCGTCGTCGTCGTAGTGCTGAGTAACTCCAGCTCAAAAGTTGATTTTATCCAAATATCAAAATTCACAACCTGAAACCGAAACCGGAGCGAAAAAGCATGCCACGCACTCAGCTCAGACCGTCGTACCGCACACTCATACACACCTACGTCAAGCCAATGATTAAAATTAAATTAACATCGATTCCTCTGTCAAGCCACGACTCGTCTCGTCTTCATCCAAATTCAAAATCAACATGAAAATTGAGAGTGAAATTTCACTCAAACTCACTGTCCATCCCGTCCCGACCCCCCAATTCTGGAGTCGCACCATTACCCTATACAAATAAGGTTTCACACTCTTGCTTGCTCCAAAAGCTCACGCACGACGCACATCACAACAGCAGTTCTATAAGATAAGCGGACATAGAACTCGGAGCATTTCAAGGGGAAACCTTCGCTGCAATGCACACTTCGCTTCCACATGTGACCAACCAGGAGATTAACTCAAGCCAGCGAGCGATGCCCGGCCCGACTTTCCCGTCCCGACCCGGGTTTTCTTTTTTGAGAACCGAGCCGATTGGATTGGACTCCTCTCTTTTCTTCCCTTCCCTTCCGGCTAGGCTTAAGGATCAATAAAAATTAGGTGTGAGGTGTTGGTTTTATATTAGGCACCCATTCCATGTAAGTACGGCTCACTAACGCACCACACGAATCAACTCAACTCAACTGACATCCCTTTCTTCTCTTGCCTTTTGCATTGCATTGCGCTGTCGGTCATGGAACCGAGCCAAAAATCACGATTCAGAAAAAAACTGAAGAGTACCTCGTACCTGAGCCCAGCACCCAACTCAATTCATCTAGTCTAGTCGTCAAGTCAGCTTAAAACAGTTGCCGTTGCTCCGCACAAATAATGCGTAAAAAGCTTTCCTCGCGTGCAGAGGTGCGTGCCGCCGTGTTATGAATGCAACGCGAATCTTATCAAAGGAGACCGACCGAAAACCCAGAAAAGCCCGAAAAAGAAAGAAGAAAAAAAACACGTACGTACATACGAGTACAACAAAAGAGAGACGGTGGATTAAATGGGGGTCTCGAGCCCAACTAGTCCACCCTTTGATTCTTAGTAGTTTCCTATGCACAGCATACGATTATTTCTCTTTGAAATCTAACATGACGTGTGGTGGGTGCTTTGCTTTGCTTTTCTTTCTCCTGTCGCTGTCGCTGTCCATCAAAACCTTTCGCCTTTCGCTATCTTGTATTTCTCAGAAGGCGTGGAATGCGAAAAACGGAAGGAAAGTTGGATTCTCACCGACATGACCTGCCTGGCCTGGGTCCACCTTTCGCAAAAAGTAAGCACATAGAACGTAGTCACTGGCCACTTCCGTGATTTTACAATTTGCTAATGTCATGTTAAGCTCCACTTCAAGGCAAGGCAGGAGTAAGGAGTGGTGAGCCTTGAGCGAGCTGAAGCTCTAGAAAGGTGAAATAGACCGGCCCTTCACTCCATTCTAGTAATTTTGGATTAAAACACGCACATCTTTTTAATCCGAGCGTCCGCGCCCGAACTGCGGATCCAAAAACAAAGTCCAGTCCATTTCGACTTCGACTTGGAGTAATTTTGCAGTTTTCTGCTCGAGTGGAAATCTACAACTGGCCTAATTACCGACTCTTTTAGCCCACAACTCAACTCATACTTCAAGTGCAAATAATCCTCAAAAATCAACTCGGCCGAGAGCGAGAGCCGCCAGTCGCCCGGTCCGGCCAAACAACAAATGAAATGTAGGCCATACCGGCCAATTAGCTAATCAATTCTATTCCACTTCTCTAAATTAATTTCATACTTCCACTTCCACTCCACATTCCAAATATTAGCATGCCGTTCAGTGATAGTGTGAGTGTCGAGCAGCAGCAAGCGAGACAAAATATTTTGAATTGCATAATGAATGAATCTCAACGCTCGTTAGGTAACTAGAAACCTATTGATGAGCACAGCCGGCGGTGCCCGCCAATGCCCGCATCGCCTTGGAGCGACAATCATATCAAAAACAACAAACTCCAGCAGAGTCCTAGAAAATAAACGAACGACTGAAGAGACGACCCTTCCTTTGTCACCTTTGTTTTCCTTTGTCATTCGAGTGCAGTCGCCGTCGCAGTCTCAGTGGCTGAACAATAGAAGTGAGGTTTAACCTAGGAAAACACAAAACCTGAGCCAACCTATATTATTTAGAATCCGAATCTAGCACCCACCTATCACCTATAAAATCTCGACTAGACGACGACTAGACGAGTCTAGCCATTGCATCACAATGCACAACAAAACACAGTACAGCAATAGATTAAGTAATGTAATGTGCGTTGCGTTCCGAGAGTTCCTCCATTCAATTCATAAAATGACAAGTAAAGGATTGGATCGTTCCTTTCTTCTTTTTATTTATCGCCACCGCCCCCATCGATTCAACACATTAATGGCAAACCACAAATTGATACAAAAATTTCTAAGAATCCTTCAAAACTAGGCTGACTGGCTGGCTAGGATCACAGGTCACAGGCTATTGTTGTAGCTCAAGCTCGGACTCGGACTTTAATTCGAGTTCGAACTCGAACTCGAGCCAGCCAAAATTTGAGTCGAATCGAGTGAAAGCAGCTAAAGAGAAAGTCAACGTCACCACCTCGAGCTCAGTCCCAGCTCCACTTTCCTTCCCTACCCTAAGCTCATTGACAGTCATTATTCTGGAGAAGAATACGTAGGATTTGCATGGCTTTCAAGAAAATGCATGCATGCAAACCTCACACCTCTGCCTCTGCTGCTCGAGTCATACCCAAGTTCTAAAGCTTGCCATTCAACTCAAACTCAACCCATCCAAATCGAAACACTCTGTTAACTTGAACCCT
>JAQGCM010001451.1:0-15226 GCA_034699705.1 Hymenaphorura dentifera | reverse complement strand
GACAATTGGACGATCGGGGCTGGAATTGGGATCGGGTTCTGCATTGTGCAGCTTATAGTTGCAATTGGCTACATTATCGCAGCCACGGGAGATCAACCTTTGAAAGCCACGGTAAAACACTTATGGACATGCATGCATTACGTCTCCGTGTGAAAACGGATGCACATTTTCTCCAGTTTTTTTCACTGCCTGCGTGCCACATGCTCCAAATACTCAAATCATTTCAATTCTGATGCAAAATATTCAACACTCAAAGCTCTTTTTGCATATTGCGGCGTCGACACCGTTGCATTCTTGACGAAAAAATTTTGTTTTTGCATTTTGGAGGATTTGAGTGAATTTTTGGTTGGCTGAGCCTGTGCCTGTGCTCTGCATGAAATATTTCATGCGTATTTTGCAGTCAAAAACTAAATTTAAATTTTTCAAAAAAATAGCAAAATGGCAAAAATTCCCTTGCATATAGGACAAATAGAATTTTCTGAGCTGCTTTTCGATTTTTCAAGAAATCCCAGAAATGAAAAAGTAATTTTTTTGCTCAATTTTTTTTCAAAATTTTCATGCATCACTGAACGTAGGAAAGCCTCTTCATAAATGGATGTCATTTTTTGAAATATCGTAAGGAAAATCAAGAATTTATAAGCATTCTGTACAGAATAGAAATTTCGCCATTTTGCTATTTCTAAAAATTTCAAAAAATAAGGTTGCAATGTGGAGTCTATCCGTCTCTTGCGATTTCTATTGCTTACTTTGGAGTGAATAGTGAAATATTTCGCATTTAGTTGAATTTATTTCTTTCTTGAGGAAAATGGTGGTAAATCCACTACATAGCCACCAAGTAGGGATTTGGAGCATTTTAGAACAATATTTGAGCGTAGTATTTCGTAAAATTCGTCACCCTGACTCTGACTCTGAACTTTGCAATGAAATATTTCACTGCAAAGTCGTCTTGTTTCAAATTCTAACTCAAATTCTTTTAAAAATTACAGGGGCCCAAGGTTTGGACTTGGATTTTCTGCGTAACCCATGCAGTTTTTGCCGTTGGAATGGGAGCTGGTCTATTTTTTGCAGCCATTGAAGGAGACGTGACTCGCTATCGACACAACACTCGAAATGTTGGCTATTGGTTTTGTGCGGCTCTTGGGTTCAATGCCATCGTATCGATTGTGCTTTGCATTCTTGGCTGCGTCATGGTCATTCGGAGAATAGGAGATGGCGGCTATGAGGAAGGCGATGAGCGTCCAAACTCGAGAACACAGTTCATTGCACAAAATCAGCAACTCCAGCAACAACACGTCCAGCACAGACCAGCCAAAGAAGCACATTTTTAAACTGGGCCCAGTCGAGCAGAGCAGAGCAGAACAGAACAAATTTCACGGATTTCAGAAATTTTAGAAGTGCAAGAAATTTTAGGATTTTCGGCGGCGGAGGCAGGACTTTTTTTGTGTGCAAAATTACCGGCTCGTTCATCCATCAGGATGGTTGCATTTCCAAACTAAACTAAACTGTATTTAGAGAATCTCAAGTTTAGCATAATAGACCTAAGATAGAAAAATGTGTACAAATGTTTTAGCAGCATTGCATAATTTTTGGCTTTTGGACAAAACCGAAAACTTCCATGTCATTCATTCCGTCCATTGTCCATCCTACTCTTTTTACAATGTGTCTCTCTAACCAACCAACTCAATGTTATCTTACTATTGTACAAAACTAGGTTAGAAAATTCTATTAAATTTGTGACATTTTATTTTACCACGGTACAGAAATTGGTATGGATTTATTTATTTGCTTACCGGATTTGATGATCATATACCACCGTTGCCGTAGCTGCTCAACTGCAGTAGCAATTTTGACGAATCTGACAATGAGATAAATTTCAAGAATGCAGAGAATTGCAGAAAATTCATTTTTGAAATTGTAATTTTTTTTTTAGATTGAACCAAAGAAAAGTTTAGCACTTTTATGAGCATTATTTTTTGCAAATTTTTGATATATAAATGAAGACTTCGCGTCTTGTCTCGCTAGACTTTGCGATACTTTCGTGCGACCTATCGCCATTCCATTCAGATATCTGAAATTCTCATCTGGTTTTCGTTTTTGCAATAATGCATATCCTGTGCAGTCTACAAAATGGTTTTCGGCAGACCGTCGCTCCAAATAAGTCGAACAATAATCAAACGCTGTCCAGATAGCAATAGCAAAACAACGAGTTAATTAGCAAAATTCACCCCTCTTCGGCAAATATTTCACTTCAAACTATAAATTTTAAATCGCATCTAAAAATTAAGAGCTGACAATTCAGCTTGATTGTATGTGGGCGAATAAAATAGTACAAACCATGAAATGCTTCTGAAAACCAATCAAGGTAAATCAAAGGTAAAGGTCGATACTTTATTGAAATTAGAACATTTTACTTCCTGGGATTATGCAATCTCCTTGAGTACGAAGCTGAAGTTGACCATAGCAGTGAATTCACCAATTTGCAAACTTGATCTTGCTAGCTCACAATACATCACATTTTCACATTGCCATTGTCACTGCCAATCGCACATTCTTATCTGGCAAAGGTTGTCAACTACTGACGATAACATTGTCTACCAGGACCAGCTCTCCACAATTCGGATCGATCCACTGTTTCCATTGTATTGTTTGTTTTTAGAGTGTTTTGGCAGTTTTGCACGATTATATCCGTCCGACCCGAAGGTAAATTCGGTGATTGCAAAAAATTATTTCAGGAAGAGCCTTCACATTTCCTGGCTATGTAGACCGCCACATTCGTGTAAAAATCTGAGTTAAAAATAACACTTGCTGAAGATGTGGAGGACATTGCTGATTCGGACAAGTATAAAATCCGCAATTTTTACCTATGCAAATTACAGTCAGAGTACCGACCGCATCCCCGTTGCAAAATTATTTTAGTTCACAACCCAACCATGGCCAAAATTGCCGCCGTACTATGCTTGCTCGCATTTTGTGCGCAGTATGCATTCGCAGCCCCTGCAATCACTACAATTAAAGTCAACCCAGCCCTAAGGAAAACCCTCGAGGCCAAGTCAAGGGTCAACGTTCTAGTCTCAATGGTAGAAAGCACACACCAAGTCCTAGACAATATCTCAATGAGGACCTACGACACTAGAGGTCAACGAGCAACAGCTGTTTACACCGACCTCTCTGCCCTAGCAGCCCAGTCCCAACGCCGAGTTCTGGCATTGCTCAATTCTCCGAAATATTTCACGATCAGCATTGAAAGCTTCTGGATCACAAATCAAGTCTACGTTCAAGGAGCTGACCAATCACTCATTGCAGCTTTGGCGGACATGGAAGAGGTGGAGAGCATTGATGAAGAGGAAATCGTGTATTTGGACGACCCTGTCGTCGCAGACCCTGTCGACCTGGCCGAACAATCGGACGACGATAACGTTAATGCAGAGTGGGGAATTTCAAAAATCAAGGCCCAAGAAGCCTGGACTTCGAACAATGGGAGTGGAGCTGTCGTAGGGATCATCGACACTGGAGCTCGTCACACGCACGAAGCCATCAAAGCAAGTTATCGCGGCGGAGCTTATTCTTGGTACAATCCTTATGGCAAGACTCAGAATCCTGGGGATGGCCATGGGCACGGAACTCATTGCACGGGGACTGTGGCCGGATCGTAAGTCGGCGGATCAAATTCCAAAAAAATTATCCAATTGAGGATTGATCCAATTTTTGAATATTTGCAGACGTGGAGTTGGAGTTGCTCCCGGAGCCAAGTGGATATCTTGCAAGGGATTGAATAACTTGGGGAGTGGGACGAACGCAGCACTCATTGCTTGTGGTCAATTTATGGCTTGCCCTACGAAATATAACGGCAAAGATCCAGACTGCACTCTAGCACCTCATGCAGTCAGGTAATCAATCATTCATTCAATGCAAATTTGGCAAAAAATTGCTTTGTCTTTGGAATATCCGAAGGCGGGTAGAATTTTAGCGGGTAATAAGGTCGAACCTCGTCAATACGGACTTCGGTACGGAGTTTTACTATTACTGGCCGAATTGGAAGGAACGGAATTGTTTCCTTTGGGTTTAGGTCTTTATAGAGGTCTTTTAACTAATATGGACTGATTTTCGAGCACTAAATCAACATAAACCCCGTTGCTACGAACTATTGTCAAAAAATGAGCCAATTTCTTATTTTTCTTGAAAATGTTCCGATATGGTCATTTAGACTCCCTAATGGATCACAATCGTTTCAAGATAGAAATCTAAAGATTGATTCAAAGAAATTATTTAAGTCCGTAATAAAGAGCTGTTTCCCAAAATTGTGCCCGAAAATCGGTGAATATTATCGAAAATTGAAAGTCCGTTAAGCAGAAATCCGTGTTGAGAGGTCAATTTAGCATTAGACCATCTGGAAGCAATTCCGTTCCTTTCAATTTTACGTAAATAACGAAAATCCGTCTTACGGAGATCCGTACTGACGAGGTTAGACTGTCAACAGAAATTTGGCAAAAATTGTCTTCGAAACATCCTGCGGCGGGTAGATTTTCTAAGATATACCAACAAATGAATTTTGCTCTAAATTTTTGTGATCTTGACCTTGCAGCAATTCTTGGGGCGGTGGAAAGGGGAACAAATTCTATGACGGTGTGATTCGCTCTTGGCATGCGGCTGACATAATCCCCGTCTTCGCAAACGGAAACAGTGGAGCTGCTTGCAAAACAAGTAATTCACCTGGGGACTCAGCAGCCGGTGTGATTGCCGTAGGTGCGACGACGAGTTCAGACTCCATTGCCACATTTAGCAGCCGAGGTCCGTCCAATGCAGGGAAACAAAAGCCAGACATCTCAGCTCCAGGAAATAGTGTTCGCTCTGCTGGACATAGCAGTGATACTGCCTACGCAACAATGTCCGGGACGTCTATGGCTTGTCCGCACGTGGCTGGACTAGTTGGGCTACTCAAAGCTCATAGCCCCAATGCTAACTTTGCAACAATTAAAGAAATTCTAGAGTCAACGGCCGACAAGAGTTTGTCGTTTGGGAGCCAGACTTGCAGCGGAGTGTCGGAGAGAGAATTTCCTAACTATACTTTTGGCCATGGGCGTATCAATGCGCTGTCGGCTGTACGCGCAATTGCGCAAATTTAGGCCTTTTTGTTGTCGGATTTAAAAGAACTTGGAATAAATTGTTGGCATTGTTAAAAATTCACATCTTGAAAAGTACTCAAAATGCGCAGAAACTGTAGCAATGAATCATTCATTTTTGTCGATTTGGCGATGTAAATAAACATTTCAGTTTCGCAACTCCCAAGCCAGCAGAATTGTCTCATTTTTGACGAAGACAGCGATGAGTTGCTTCGTCTCTGCATAGCTGGGCTAGGCTATCCACTCTACAACGCACTTCCCATTTTCAGCTACATTTTTGTCTTATCTCTTCGCTGTTATTTATTAAAAGTCATTGTCTGGACTGGAGGGATGGTCATTTTCCCAGGCTGTCAGCTGCTCCTGCTGCTACTTTGAGACAACTTTGTGCTGCTGCTGCAGTGAAAAACTACACGAAAACGAAACGACCTTGGTTGTCAAACATTTACAGCAAAAGCCACAGCCAGTAGTACAAAATGCTTAGCACGATCGAGTTTTCTCATTGCCAAACTTGACATTAAAATATTGCAGATTATGCGGATGTGTTCGTTTGACAACTTGTGGTGGTGCAATGCAGTGGCCAGGACAGGCCAGGCACGGACGAGTTTGGCTTTTGCATTTTTGGCATTGGCTGGCTTTCTCATCTTTCCAATTATTTGTACACGTTATGTTAAGCATCCAAACTGCTAAGTCTAGCAAATTCCCAACGCATGCATGCGTGCAAAAATTTCAATTCTCATTGCAGCAGTCTGGCCATTGACATTGGCAATACAACTCTGCTTTCCCTTCAGAAAGGGAAAGTCCGGCTCTCGACTGCTTTCTCTTTGCTTTCACCAAATTTTGAGCGCTTTGCACTGCACCACTAAAAATTCACTTTGTGTGATTTTTGCGAATGTGACAGTGGCTCCGAAATTTACTCCGGCTCACTCATGACGCTCTGGCTCTGTGTGCGAATTTCAATGCAAAATTAAAATGAATACAACAACAGCGGTAGACCAATCAAATTTACAAAAACAAGAGGCAAATTTCATTTTTAAGCTTCCAAATTTTATTGATTTTTAAACTCGCTTACAATTTAATTTTTTTCATACTTAATTCCTAGTCATTATAAATACCAACTTTTTCTGCAATCAAGGCCTTGTTGGCCTTAATAAAGAGGTCCATTGAGATGACTGCCTTTTGTGAGCCCTTCTCGACCGGCGCCAACCCATGAATAATGAATTGCATGATGCTCATGACATAGTTTTGATCTGCCATGTTTACTGCCAAGTCCGTCGTACAAGCTGTGCATCCTTGGATCAAATCTTGATCCTGCAGAAGTTTCATGAAAGCCGTCTTCGCCGTCATCGCCAAATTTCGCAAAATCTTGACGCGGTGATGTCTTAGTTTGTATTTGGCGTCTTCAATTCCTTTGAGTAGGGCTTGGCCTAGGACGTAGACTCTGCGTGTGACTTTGTTGTCAGGGCTGGCCTTGTGAGGACTGTCTGTGTAGAGTTCATCTCTAAAGGCTCTGCTAAAGATGGAGAGCTCGTAGGCTCGAGTGAAAATTGAGCGGGCTTTTGTGCTCAGCTTGTCGACTTGGCTGCAAAAAGATTCGGGAAAAACAAATTATTAGTGCTCTGCACAGTTTCCGTGCTTTTAGTTCGGGTTCGGGTCCCGTTCGGGTTCGGAAGTGAACTTGGTCTAAAAGTTCAAAGTTCCAGGCTCGGGTTCGGGCTAAACCGGAACTTGACATACATACAAGTTCGGGGTTCGAGTTCCTGACTCTGAAGCTCGGTTAAAGCAAATACTGGTACGGGTTCGGGTTCGTGAATCCCGAACTCGGTTAAACCGAGTTCGGGTCTAACATGGAACTCGGTCTACAAGTTCCAGGTTCGGGTTCGCGTTCCAGTATTGTCGACGGTTTGTATGCTTGTACTTACAATAATTTATGATCCGTGACAATTTCGAACGTCTTGTCGGCCCCCAGCTTGACATAAGCTCCTGTGATCAACTCATTGTACTGCTCCGTGTCTTTGGGAATGCAGTAAGTGCGGAGTGAAGTGGCGATGAGTTTGACAACGTCCACGTCCTTCGCAGCTCCTTCCCAGTCGGCCTTCGTGACCGGTTTGTAGGGACAAACTCCAAAGCCAACAAAGCTGTCAGACTCTCTAGAAATCGTGTCGTTTGGTTGACCAGTCCCGCCCAAAGTTTTCCACCCAGGATGTAGGAACATGTCAGTTGCGAACAGTTCTGGGGGGAAAAATCAGATATCGTGAGTAGGCGGGTATCACAATGTTAAATGTCCTCTCTTGTCCCTGAGTTAAAGGTCCTATCATTACAATGTTAAAGGTTCTAACTTATCGCGATGTTAATGGTCCTACCCTCACAATGCTAAAAGTCCTATCATCACGATATTAGAGGTCCCATCATTGCAATGTTAAAGGTCCTATCTACACAATGTTAAAGGCCTATCTTATCTACACAATGTTAAAGATCCAACACCTTCATAACGTTAAAGGTCCTACATCTTCGCTATGTTAAAGGTCCAGTCTTATCCCAAGACTTCATACCCATCTACTACCTGCAAAAAGTTAAACGTTCCTATCTTAATCCTGGACGGACTTACGCTTTCCAATAAATTCCCCAAAGCTAACAGACTCTGCAAACAAAGCTTGAGCTTGTGCTAGTTGGCGCTTAGCCCTTGCATCCTCCTCCTCCCTCTTCCTCCTCGCCCCCTTGCCAATGACCGATTCATCTGCCCCCTCATCATCCTCATCCCACGACGGCACCACCTCCTCCTTCTCAGCCACCAACTCCTCAGCCGTTGAATTCGGTTTTTTGGACCTACTCGTTGGATTTTTTTCCTTTTCTTCTTCCTCATATTTTTCCTCAGCCAACATATCAATGTCAATCTCAAGTAACCCGCCAAGTCCCCCGGACGCCGAATTTTGAAACTCTGCAGTTGCCTCGGATTTGTCTTCTCCGTTGAGCTCGCCAATGGCCAAGTCGATGCCGCCCATTCCGACCGAATCTCCCAACTCTTTTGGATTAGCCTTGGGCGAGCCCAACCCACCAAAGGATAGGACCGAGTTCATGAGCCCGCTTCCAACGGACAGCACTCCGCTAATGACTTTGCCGACCAAGGACGCTGCAGTGCCGACCAGAGCGGTGCCCGTGTTCATGATGCCCTTGGCCAATCCGGTCACGCCGTTGATGATCCCGCCCAGAGCGACTTTGGCCAGTCCCGCAGCTCCGTGCAACCCGCCCATGATCCCGCCAAAAGCTTCTTTCAAATTGAGCCCGATGCCCGGCCCGTCGGAGCAACTGCCCGGCTGCCCAAGCAAACTCCCGCCGGCACAGGCGGCCGTGTTGACGACCATGCCGAGCCCAGTGCTCGCCAAATTGATCCCTGTTGTGACGAAACCCGAGAAAATTCCGGTCGCGGTATTGGCCAAGTTGAGACCCATGTCCATCATGCCGCTCATTATCCCTGTGCCTGCATTCACGACCCCGCTAACGATCCCGCCGATTGCGCCCGTGACGCCGGTCAGGACACTGCTGGCCGCGTTCGCGAGCCCGCTGAACAAGTTACCCGCCATGTCCATGATTCCGCTGAGAGGGTTACCGCCGCCACCGCCACCGCCACCGCCACCACCGCCACCTCCGCCCCCTCCGAGCCCAATTGCTCCAAGGAGTTTGCTGAAATCGAGCCCGGGAGCTTCGCCGCCACCGCTGCCGCCAAAACCTCTGCCAGCAGGCGCTGGAGCTGCGTCATTTCCGCCCTGCAGCGTTCTTCCGGCCGGAGTCGGGTCAGATGCCGCTTGACGCTTTTTCTTTTCGGTGGGTGGATCAGCTGGTGGATCTGGAGGTGGATCAACAGGGGCTGCGTCTGCCGCAGACACGCTAGCGTCAGCATCTTTGCCGGCTGGATCCCATTCCGCTTCTCCGTCGGCTCCGGCCGCGCTTTTGGCAACGTTGTCCGCTGCAGCTGCGTCGGCGCTAGACCCTCCCCCTGCGCTGGCTCCGCCCCCGACACTTGCGCTAGCTCCGCCCGCTGGTTTAGCTCCTCCCCCTTTCGCCGCGTCCTCCTTCTCCTTGACTTTGACAGCGAGCAAGTCAACGTCAATCTCAAGCAACCCGCCCAATCCGCCAGATGCATGGTTTTTGAACTCTTCGTTGAATTCTGCAAGATCATCTCTTGGCAAGACCCCCGCACTAACTTCTAAGTTCAAAATGCCTAGAGATGAGCCCACGTCGCTTGGCTTTGCGTTTGAGGTCCCGAGCCCTCCAAAACTGGCCACCGAGTTGAATAGTCCAGACCCAATCGAAAGCACAGAGTTGACGACAGTGCCGATGAGCTTGCTGGCTGCTCCGACGATGCCCGTAGCCACGCCCATGACGCCCTTGGCAAGTCCGGCCACTCCGTTCACGACTCCGCCCAGGACTCCGGAGACGATACCGCCCAGGGAGCCCATGATTCCGCCCCCACCGCCGCCTTTTCCACCAATGCCGCCGCCCAAAAGCCCGCCAAGTAGTCCGCCCGGCCCGAAAATCCCGCCCACGACGCCGGTGAAAGCATTGCCAATCCCACTCACGATTCCATTCAAGTCGAACCCAACGCCGACAGATGCACCAGCACTGAATCCAGCTGTGGCTCCGGCTCGGCCTTGAGGTCCACCCAAACTCCGCCCTTCTTGAATAGCCTCCTCCAGATCATTGAAGAGATCAAGGTCTTCGTCAACCTTGAAATTCGGCTCGGTGATAAATTTCCCGTTGGAGATTCTTGGCTTACCGTCGGCAGGCTTGTGGGCAGGTCCACCCATGACGTTGGCCATGGCGGATGAGAGTTCTTTCCCGCTAGGCATCCCTATGGTTTCGTTGGAAGGGCATGGGACGAATATGCTGGAGACACACTCGTTCCACCCAAAAGCAGAGCCGCGCCCTCCTTGGTCTTTGGGGCGGTATTCCCAGGTGTCGTACTCGATTATTTTTTTGGAGCCGCCGAGCTGGAGGACTGTCGCGTCTTTGTCGGCTTCAGTGGAGTCCCTGTGAAATGGGCAAAATGCAGAAAGAAAATTCCGAACAAAATTCGACACCTCATGCCTCACGATTATTTCGGCATCCGGATGACCTAGTTTAGAATTTGACAAGTTTTTTTTAGATCAGTGATCTCAGGCCTCTAGAAGCCATCGCGTACTTGCCTTTCACCTAGCGCAAAATCGACGCAAGCAAACTAGGCCAATTCGGGTCGAGTATGGCTTAAAATACCGGCCTAGTTTTTGAAAATCGGTAATTATTTCAGTATTCAAAAACTCAATATCGGTATTTCATTGTATTCTAAAACAAATGCATCGTAATTTAAACAGAAAATTTGAATATTCCAGCTCCAGCCGGCCAAATTTAATTTTTCCTAATGTTATCCATGCAAATGTGCTAAAATAGCAGGAAATACCGGTATTCGGCAGTATTTTCGAAACACCGGCTAATACCGGAAGCGAACACCAAAATTTTAAGCTAGCTCTAAGTTCTAAGGTCGAATCGAGTCGACGTGGGTCACATCCGGTTCTGATGCCCTAGTTTGACCATATGGTCTTTGACCAAATTCCTGAAACTTGCTTACCTGATATAAATGTGGATCGGGTAGTAATTATTCTCCCCAGGAGCCTTCCTGAGCCCAATGTACATTCGCTTGACTTTCCGAATTACAAAGTCATCTTCACCCGGAAGTAAAACGATGGCCTCTTTGCCCGCATCTTTGGCCCTTCTCTCGTACACATTCTTGTCCTTTTTCCCAGCCCCCGGGAGCCTATAGTAAGTGATGTCGTTCAAAGCATCCGGCGTCTGTTCGAGAATCTGGTCCCCTTCGAAATGTGCCAACTCAAGTTTCTGTACCAATTTGGTCAACTCTTCAGCCACTGCCACAGCATCTGCTATCGCAGCTTTTTTCTCATCGGCCGTCAAAATTTCAGAGTGCTGTTCTTCATTGTGACTGGAATCGGGGAAAGGAGCGCTCTGAATTTGGGCTAGGGTGGCTAAAATTGTTAAGAATTTAATAGTTGTGAAAATCAGAGAAGACTTTCTTCTCGGCTTCATTTTGAATTTTGGAGAGCTAAAGGCTCAGACTAGGTGTTGGGTGGTAAGTGTCCGGAGTTAAACTAATTTTTTGAAGACTTGCAGGGAGGTCAAGAAACCAGGAAGAGGAATTGGACGTCGATGACACGAATGACTTCCTTGTTCAGGTTTTAGTTCGAGTTAATTCGGATCAACAAGCCCAGTTGTGGAGAAATGTTTTTGCAAATTTTGAACGCGGAAGTGTGAGTACGAGTGAGCAAAAGACGAGAAGGAAGGCCACTAATTTTGCCAGTAGAAACTTGAGGCGATTTAAAATGTTCGATTGTAAGGCTCGATGGGGTCTATCGCTCGCTTATTTGCAAAGAGAACGGGGAAATAAATAGGAAGCGCGGCCGAAATACTGGGAAACCGGACCAGTTTGGTTGGAGAGGATCAATTGAGGTCTTCTTGGAATTGTGGCAAAGCTAGACGTTATGTAGAGCTTAGAACTATATGCATGGGGTTAGCAAAATTTTTGTTTTTGCAAAAAGTGTTGGCCAATTTGGAGGAAATGAGCAAAATGAGAGTTTATCTTTTTTTGATGCTTTGGAGGAAGAATTCATGTTATACATTATAAAGTAGGCAGCAGGTTTTGATGTAGATTAGAACTCAAACTTCAAAGGGGTTCGAGTTTCGGGTTCGGTTTCCACATTTTGAAACCCGACATCATTTGGATTCGGGTTCTTGAATAAGCAACCCAAGGTAATCGGGTTCGGGCTTCTCGAAATTGAATCGGGTTCGATTCAGGTTCTTGCAGAAAACCGACCCGAACAAACATTAGTTGTTGTCGTTGTCATGTCGTTGTCGTCGTTGTCAAACTTTGGTAGAGATGACTCGGTTCAGATGAGAAATGACAATGAACTCAATGGGAAAACTTCACCCTGCGTTTATACTTCCCATTTTCTTCACATCCGTCAAGTCTCAAGTCAAAGTCGACGTGATTACGACATATACCTCCATTCGGGTTCACACTGGAGAGTTACGTGATCTTGGCGTGATTGCTACGTAGCTCAGTTTCAACCTGACCACTTTTTACTTCAAATCAAGCCAAGTTTCTATCACGCATGCGTGTAACGTGACAAATACACTGGCTCCATACTTGAAATCGACGTGATCTGACGTGGTCGTGAAAATTTCACCTCCGCGAAACTGGAAGTATAAACAAGTCGGTGGGACGCGCGGATCCTGAGAGTGATTTCGACGTGACGCACGACGTGAAACCAAGGCGGGAAGTATAAACCTAGAGTTAGAATGAGCGAGTAGTCAGGACATGTACGTGAGCGTTATAATTTATATTTTCCTAGCATACTCTCAGCGTGAAGTAAGCTACAATCTATAGGACGGCAAGCATTACTTACAATTGACTAAAACACAATTTGGCGGTTCCTTCAGTATATTTGGAGCGAGTTGTGTTGTTTGTTCAGGGTAGTGCTCTAGACTTGCAATGCTTAATTGTTTCGTTTCGTCCAGTCCAGAGAGAGTCTGGACTGGACGAAAAGAGTGTGCAAGTCTGGTCACTAGACCAGACTTGCACACTTGCACTGGGATCAATCCAGAGGTAAAAGCCACTAACTAACAATGGATTATTTCGCAAATCGCTCGAGTTTTGACAAGGCATACATTTTTTTTCATCAGGAGCATGTTAAAAGTACAGCGGAATTTAAAACATTAGCTTATCAAATTCATTTTGAAATTTCCAGAGATTGCAAAATCAAGAAATTACCATAGTCTTAACTCAAGGAAAAATCGAGTTTCCTTAGGTCGTTAGGTCCCCCTGTAATAATTTCAGCACTTAAGATGCAGAGATTTTTACAATTTCTGGATGGAACAAAGTTGAAATGAAGTTCATATTTTGTAGTACAGTCAGTATCTATTGCAGTAATTCCGATTCAATATATTTTCCAAAGTTTATTACGATTTTTTTTGACTCATTCAAGAATTAATCACAAAAAAATTGTCAAAGCCGGAAAGTCCAAATATTTCTCAGAACATTGGATGTGGATTTGCAGAGACTGTTGGAACTTGTTGCTCTACATCCCAGTGCTCTACAATTTTGCAGTTTTTCAGCTTGAAAATGTCCATCACAGACGACGCTGCTCCTGTCTGGGCATCCACATTTCTTACGTGAACCCAAACGAGATCACCCTCAGCACTAATGTGTCTAATATCAATTTTAGTTTTTGGGGCATCCTTAAACCATTCTCTTGCTGCTGTCTTGAATGCCTCGAGTCCGTCGCCAACCTGTGGATTGTGCTGAATGTACGTTGTCGCACTCACGTATTTATCCGATGCATCAATGTCATGGTCTCCGAGCACTTCTTGGTAAAAGCTTCGTACAACGCGTTTGTTAGCCTCAAGTGAATTCATGTTCCAATTGTTGCTCCAATGCCTTTGTTCGTCGTCAGAGGGTGCTGAAATCGCAAGTGAAGTGGCTGTGAAGTTACGCAAAATAACGTATTAACGCACACGAAAAACCAACAAGAATTAGCAAACGCGTTGATTGCGTTTCGTGATATTTACGTTTTTACCTGCCGTGAGCAAAACGAAGGATATGGCAAAAGCGTGCATTTTTTCAGCAAAGTTTTTGTCCTTTGTAGATATTCAACTCTGAAATTTGTAGCTCTCAAGTGAATTAAACGTTAAACTACCAAATTGATATTTATACTTTTTTTCTCTATCCGGCTGCGGTGTTCGAATGGCGTCATTTTTTGTGTTTACACAGTTGCCTTCTAACTAAGTGGCAGTTTGAAAGGCGGAATAGCTCACTACTGCGATTGTTACGTTCGTCAAAGTATTGATGTTCCAATAAATCATTTGAGCGTTTCCTGCAATTATTCATTATCAAGGTAATTTTTGTACTAATCGTCAGCATTTCAATTAAATGAGAAAGGCAAGCGAATCATTTTCCAACTTTTACACAGATGTTACGGTTTTATGTTAGCTTGTTTTTTGCCGTACCAAGTACCTTTTCGCGGCTTGATTTTGCCAATCATCTATGTCAATTTTGTTGGACAAGCTATTGAAAATTGGACTCAAACGGCCATGAATTTATGCGGTCAAACTAATTAAAATAGCTAATGCTCGGGATCGACTTCTCTGTCGGCAACGTGTTTTTCGTGGAGACTATTTGACCGATTCGTTAGAAACTGAAATCATCGTGGACTTTGTGTAACTGATTAGTTACCTCTAAGCGCACCGACCAGACCTGCCTCTTTCAGCAAAAATTTCAGATCATTGAGCCAAACTTTTGAGCTAATGCCCAAACACATCATAGTGAGAAACAAAAATGAAACGAATGACAGTCCAAAAGCGAATTTCTAACAAAACCATAACGCGCGTTGACTACAGTCAGTCTAGGGATTGGAATCTAAAATAAATCATGAGATGCAGTTTGAGGATGACAGAAGGTGTGCGCAAATTGACTTATTTCTGTTTGTCATTAGGAAGTAATCCAACTAATCTGCTCAATTATGTCTAAAACGTTGTCCTGTTCATTACAAAGCTTCTGGCTGTTCAATTCACAACTATAGTAGGTCGATTCCCAGAACTTTTTTACTGTGTGAGATTTTAGGTAGTTTTTCTAGTTTATGTTTAGGCTATTATTTTTGAATGAGAGGTATATTTTATTATGTTAGCTCTCTCAGAACTGTTGAGCCTGAAAATGAAAGCAGGTGGTGAGGTACCCTGTGAAACCTGAATGCGAATGGAGGGTAAAATTGTATGCAGATTACGAGTTTTTATGTTATGAGCACCTCCCTATATGATTGGAATTTCAAAACACTTTCCAAAACCCGCAATTGTCAATATTAAAATGAAAATTAAAGCAAAAAGTATTAAAAATGTAATTTTCCCCAACAAAAAATTAAACGAAGATCTGATTGTATTGCTGTTAGTCGAATGGACAATTAGCCCATCAAACTTTATTCTATTCCTTAAACTATTAATCACAGAAATGTCAAAGCCGGTTCAAATACAAAATATGTACATATTTTTCAGAACATTGGATGGGGATTTGC
>JAQGCM010001450.1:0-15236 GCA_034699705.1 Hymenaphorura dentifera | reverse complement strand
TTGCAACAATGAAATCATGCTAAAAGGAATCTCACGCCATAAACAAGCATGTATACATGAGTTCAGGAACGAGAATATTTTTGACGCCAACAATTTATGCTGCTCAACTGGTACTTGTGAGTGATTCGACTTCTTCCTCGTGCTTTTCTGTATGTTAGGATGTGTCTTAGATTGGATTGTAGGTTGGCGAAGAAGATGCATGCAATGCAATGCAAGTTGTAGCCACCTCCATGAATACATAATGGAGTTCATTGTTGCCCTGCATGACCATTGGATTCCTTGGATCCTTCCTTCCTTCCTTCGTCCTAAAGATTTAAGTGTGAGTGAGTCAGGACAGTGCAGCGTGAGATATTCATGTCTTGTCTCATTCCATTCCAATCCATGACATGCCAACAAGCAGCTCAAGAGAAAAGACCCGCACTGGCATTATATCTACCAAGTCATCATTTTGAGCCAAAGAAGACTCATCTACGAATTCCAAGACCAAAAACTTAACATGGTCCTCCGAAGAACATCAACAATGGAAGGAAGGCAAGGTTGGCCAAGAAAGAGTTTTCAGCTGAGAGCTGAAGAAGACTTGACTGACTATGTAGTGCTAGCCTTCGTCTTATGCGCACAGTCTTCAAGAAAAGAGAATTTTCTTTCTTCACAATTCTTTTAACAGTTCATGTCCATGAAAGCTCCAAAAAAAGAGTCCCTAGGGCTCCTACCTTCTATAATATCTCTGCTTTTATCTCCGCTACCCCTTTAAACATTGGATCTTGAGCGGCGGTCTCAGTCAGCCATTTGATTTCTTCTTCTTCATCATCATCTCCTATCCTACAAAATAGCTATGGAAGGTCCTTCATGTCTTTGAGATAATTTCTGGAAGAAAAAATATGTAAGGCAGGGAGGCATGTGTAATGAGAATAAATGTTTGAGACATGGTATTCAAGAACTTTTTTTCAAAACCCAGACTACTATCCAACCTGAACATCAGCTCTTAGTCAGAAAAGTGCTTAAGACAGCTAGCTAGCCTGGGTTTGCCCAGAAAAACTTTTCATTCTTTATCCTCAGACGCAATCGAGAGAGTCTTCATCTTCTTCCCGAGTGAGTAGCGTAACAGGAAGAAGAGGTCTGGGTTAAAGAGATGCATTTTTCATTGGCAAAATAGTTGGAGGAGAAAAAGTTGAAAGAAACCGATGAATAAAACCAAGTCAGTCAAGTTGAGTGCCGTGCCAAAAAATATAGTCATTGATGGAACTGGCAAACACAGGTCTGGCTCAGCAAAGATGAGTTACGTTATGTTACGCAACTTAACGTTAAGTACAGGAGGAGTACCAAAGCAAAGCAAAGCAATGGCTTGACTAAACCTTGTCGATCTTCTGATTTGATTTTTTCCCGATTTTTTTTGGTTTTCAAACCTCAAATCAATACGAAATCTAACACAGGAACTGCACTGCACGGTTGCTTCAGACAACCCAAGTGGAGTACAGAAAATAGACAATACAAAGGAAGAATGCGGTGCTTGCAATGTAATGGATTGAAAATCCAGCCAGGGCTCCGACTCCAGGAGCTCTTTCAATATAGAAAAAGAGCTTCAAAAAGTATGAGTTCCCAACTACTTGGTTCAAATGGCTAGCCCACCCCCTCGAACCTTAATTCTGAAAAGTTTCACACCTTTCCTTCTACATATGCACAGCACACAAAAGCTAGGCGTTTGTTGGGAATTCGATATTTTTTATGATCCTTGGCGTTACTTTAAATTTTAAAACACCACCAGGAATGAAATTCTGTAAACAACACCACTCAAACAAAACTTCATATTTATAAGCCAGGGCTGAACCGAAGGCAACGAGTTCCTTGGTTGAAAAGTTGAAAATTTCACAAGTCTTCTTCTACTACTTCTTGGTTCATCTGTCATTCGTATCTTTCGTTTTCCTATCATCAAGCGAACGAACCCCATAAACCCTTTACAACCACCAAAAGGCTAGAGCGAGAGGACACGGCATGACAGATGAAATGCAACTGCAACTGCAAAACTAACAAATGCAAGTCTTGTGATCATGAATTCTCGACGCTTTTTCTCCCTCGAAAAAGTGCTAAATAATTTCGTCGTCAAATCCAAGGCCTAAGAAGTACTATGTACTACTTGTACTACCTTTGTTCGTTCGTAAGTAAAGTGCATGAACTGTGACTATGAAAAAAGAAGAAAGAAAAAGCAAAAAATAGTAGGTGTGCCCTACCCTAAAACCTTCTTCTTGAAACCCAAAATCCCATGCACTTAATTGTTTCCATTTAAACCCCTTCGGTAATTCCTCTTTCCAGAAATCGTGAGAGGAAAATTAAGGGCGGATTTAAGTCTTGTGGTAATTTCTTCCATGAGATATAATTCAAAATGGCAAACGGGTTATGCGGGGAGATAGGTACCAAAAGCATACACTTGGACCTGGTCCTGGTACACTAGTTATCATTGCATGCTTTCACTTTATTTCGACTTCGGCGCAAAACATTTCTTCCTTTATCATAGTATGGCTCGCAATCGAAATTTGAGCCACATTTTTAGCTCATATTTTTCAAAATTTTATGTAAAAAAGGAATTAATTTCTAGGCTCAATTTATGTAGCCCTTTAAAAGCACTACACAAGTGCTTGGGTGCTTGAATACCATGCAGTGCAGTGCAGCAGTGCTTGCTTGAAGAGTGAAAGTCCCTTCTGTGCGATTTTTTTACTCTCCGGAGTCAGGATCCTTTGAAATGAAACTTCGCTCAAAGGCTTCTGGTTGGTTCCATACCATTCCATACAGAGTGAAAAGACATAAAACTAAAACGTCCATATGCGAGAGCAGCGGCGCAAAATATCATAGATGAACTTTTTTTCCAGGGAACAAACTCTCAAAGTGTGATCATGTTCCATGGACGCAATGTTCCATTCCATCCATTCCTTTTTTTCCCTGCTTTTTCCTTCACCCGGTTTATGAAATGTTCTGTCTAGAGAATACTTAATGAATGGATGTCGTAATGGCAATGGCAATGGCTCCAGGAGCCCCATATTGTTATAATATCAAAAACCGGGTTTTAGAAGACTGCCTGCCTTCTGTAGTATTAGGCTAACCTAGTCAAGTCCTATTTTCCTAGTCCTCGTCTAACGTGAGTTACGTGCATACTTGTGACAAGAGTGTGAAATGTGCTTCATTTGAGAGTATTGGATCACAGTATCAGACGAGGGGGAAGACCCCTCTTTTCTCTTCAAACCAAATGCAGCATTCCATCCATGACATGGACATAGACTCCAGTCAGCCACTAAATCTTGTTGGATCAAAAGGGGAGAATGACGAAAATCGAGTACTGAGCATTTCATATCAAAATATCAGATGGATCCTACAAGCTACGGCAAAAACACTCTTTGGCAAGCCTTCGATCTTTGTCTTTCACCGAAACTCAAATTTTTTGAAGGCTTGTGTCATTCATCTAATATTCGAATACGAACCAGATCCATCCGCGTCCTCGTTTGTCATGTACACTAAAGTCCACTAAAAGTAAGAGGAAAGTAAACTCATTGCCACTCGGTGGATTCGGCAATATATCCTTTCAACTATGAAAACTTCAACCTCGTTTCATTTAATTTCGTTGTGACCATGTGGCGAGATAGAGAGTTGCCATTAGCAGACCTAGAGAACAACAGACAAGACACAAGCCCTGTCGTCTGTCAAGTTGGCAGGGCAGGAGAGGACGCTCAACTTATTATTACCATTTCATTCCTCTCAATAAATAGGGAAAAAGGGGATGAAATTTGCAACCAACTTTTTTTATTAAAGGAAGGACCTGATCAAGATTAAATTTGTCCTTAGGTGCTTTACTGGTGCGTGTTGCACGGTTGCTTGCTTAGCCATAACATGGCCACTGCCCCTGGTCCTAGTCCCAAATACGTAGAAGAGGAATAGAATAGAACTACTTCATTAAGTACCCTAGCAGCCAGAGCCAGGGCTCTTAGAATAAAAAGTAATATTGTTTATATGGAGCCAATTCTACTTTAACAATGTCCAATGTAATGGGGCTGGATGCTTTTTACGCTCTTGACGCACATCATGTCATAAACTCAGGCATTGCCAGCAATAGTTTTGAGCCTGTGACTGGGACATGTATGGATGGATGGAATCTAGAAGAGGAGTCTAGAATACGGTTCAGTTTCCTTCCTCTTATGTATATACAGAGTTAGATGCTAGATCCTAAACTTCCTTCCAAAAACTTCCAATTCCAGACTTCAACAGCAGGGAAGACACCCAAGGGAAGTCAGAGAATTGGAAGAGATGAGCTTTCGGCTTCTCTCCTCTCCTCATGTCGGCATGGAGGGAAACATTAGACGACAGTCACGGATTGGCAACATTTATACTCGACTAGAAAATAGAAAGAGATGAGATCCTCGACTACTCTTTGCACAACTACTGCTATGGCTACTATGGAACTGAGGAATAGATGGATTTGTTAGCGACGGGAAGTTGAAGACTCGTTTTTGGCTTTTTTTTTCCTGGGTGTTGGCCATTCATCAATGTTGAATGGTGAAGAAACATGCAGGATGCTTAGCGTTTCTGTTCACAGGCGATGGGACATTGACAGGACGCGAAGAATTCTGGCCGCCCCAACCCTGACTAGCTCTGATAACAAAACCTGGACAAGTCAAAGTCTTTGCAAACTTGCTGGCTGGCAGACGAATCCGTCATCCGTCTTCTCGTATTAATGGATATTTACTTTAAAATAATGAATTGAACGACTCTGAGTTGGGCTTGAGGCATTACCATGTCACTTCCTAACTAATATTAACGAAGGAAACTCAAAGTGCATGTTGAGGATGTATTTAGCATGCAAAATGCATGCATGCTACAGCGACTGCTCTCCGTTGCCAGAAAATAAAACTCGGCACGCATAGCATACTTTCATGACACAATGATTCAGCAGGGCAAGGAGAAGTATGAAAAAGAAAGTCCATTGATTGCATTCAAAATCCTATCAATTGTCGTGCGGGCAGGCGAGCGGGTGGAGAAAGTATGTCTATTATAAGTAAAAGACAAACTTTCCCCAGCTTGGAATGGAATTGTAGCGGAAATGTAAGACTGACTAGACGTACTGGCCTTCAAGTTTTGTACCTGTCCCTCCTGGAAACTCTGGGCTTGGATACACATACAGTGGAGGGAAATGAACTCTGGCTCAGCCCTGACTTGAGCATACATACATGAATGCATTATTATTTATTTGTAACATTTCAGTTTCGTTGAATTGTGAACTGGCTGACTCTGTCCTTCCGTTGACTGGTTGTAAACGAGGACGTAGTAGTTCTGTGTACTGCTGTGCCAACTGAGGCAAGGTTCATGCCATTCTAGAACTACAAGTAGCAGCAGTCTAGTTGTAATAGCAAATAGCAATTGAAACTCATAACAGGAACCTGTGAATAAATTATGGCCGAGGATTCAGTACTAGTACGTAGAACTATGAAGTATGGAAATACTAGAATCTACAATTTGCAGCCGAGTAAGGCTCGGCGGCTCTTCCCCATCCTGAATACTGAATATAAATGCCAATGTGTCCTGGCTCCGCATTTGCAATTACCTGCCTGTCTTTATTCTTCAAATTCATTTTTCATTTTAGAACAAATTCCTGAATTTTCTAACCAAGTTCAGGTTCCGCTCATGCTTTTAGACTCTCCATGAGAAAATTTCTCTGTCTACAAACGAGGGAGAAAAGAAGAAGAAGGAAAAAAGAACCAAAGGAGTTTCGTAACGAAACGAAACTCATTTTTTCTCACTTCCCTTTTGTTTCCAGAGCAAAAGTTGACGACGACGACTAGGAAGCTTTTCCCATCTCATCGTCTCCCCTGTCTATGTCGTGCCGTGCCACCCAGTCCCAGAATGAAATGAAGATCTTCCATTTAGTAATGTTGGGGTTGGTTCTATTTTTTTCAAACCCAACTTTGAAGCCTGGCATTACTTTGGAATCCATTCCATTCCATACCAGAGGCAAAGAAAGGAAACCCCGAAAACCCGATATCAAGTCAAGTCAATGTGTGCTTTATATTGAATTGGTTAGACCCGTTTGAACTAGGAAGTACTGTAGTAATGTAAATGAAGTAAATGGTATGGTTAGGTTTACCTTTCCTCGGTATTCGTTTCGCTCCCATATATTATTATTTTAAATGAAATCAGGGGAAAGAAGAGCTCTTGGAAGAAAAGGTACTGAGACTGCATGAGCTAGACGAGAATTCTTAACTAAAGTGGAAGTAGAATCACGGCTAAGGCATCCGAAAATTGTAAGAACCGAAAATAAAGGTGGCCACATACATATAATGTGCTTGCTATCGAATATGCACCGAGCAACTTCAAGTTACACAAAGGACCATTCATCATTTCTCAGGTCATACTTCATTCCTCACGTCTAAGTCGTCTCCCTTATGAGTATGAGAAATGCAGAGGGCGAAAGGTACTTAACTCTCCGTAAGGGTCTCCTTAAGGGTTTCAAATGAAGGAAAAAACTGACTTGTCTTGACAGGTAAAAGAGGTTTGCGGGACAAGAAGACTTAAAGCTTTGAGAAGAAAGAACAAAAATCTGGTTTCATTCTTTTGGTTATTAGTTAAAAGTTAGTTACCTGCAGAAGGGAGTTCTGGGGCCAGAAGGGATCGCCTAGGTTGACCTGTGCTGGCTGATACTGGGAAAGGATGAGCCATTGGTGGGCTGACATCAGAATCATTTTCGGAACAAACTCCACTGTCAGATCCGGATCCTTTGTCTACGGGAATTGGGTACTGGTCCTTGGGCAGTCGGGCAGAGTAGAGTCCAAGTCCTCCAGATGCACTTGGAATTTGATGATTGTTGGGAAATGTCGAAGCATAGTTGAGTCCATTTGCATTCCCACTATTCGTCATCTTGTTCTGGCCACTGTAGCTGACGCCAAAAGTTGAAAACTGATTGTTATGGTATGAAGGGTTTAATAATGAGGTGGATGCCGAAGGTGTTAAAGCCAAATTCAAAGGCTCTATGGGTTGTGACGGAGGATTGTATTGTTGCATGAGACTTTGTTGCTGTTGCTGCTGAAGTTGCTGTTGCTGTTGATTCATCATACGAAGTCTTTTATGACTCGCTGCACTCTTGTTCCCAGCTCCAGCAGTTACAATCCCTCCAGAAGTGGTTGTTGCGGATGCCTTGGACGTGACCGTGCTTTTAGCACTACTCCCTAGGAAACTCGTCATATTCATGCCTGAAGCCATGTTAAGTCCATGTATATTATTAGTCGGACTGTTGCTTGTATTATTAGCAGCGGTGGCTGCTGCAGGGGATTGAAAATAGGAAAGTCGCTCTAAGGCTGGATGCTGGCCCTGAGACGGTAAATTCAATTGTTGGGGGTGTGAAGGTTTCTTAGAAGTAATCGTGGAGGATCTTTTGTTGAGAATATGGCCGTGTGACCCACCGCTAAGGCATTCATCACAGTTTCCTCCGTATGGACAATTTCTGGCAGAGGCCGCGGTGACTGCGCTTTCGGTAGGAATTCCGCCGTGTCGATTAGACCTGGAGGAAATTACCGAAGCGTTGTTATTGGCTGCATAAGGTCTAAGGTTCTTGAGATGGGCGACCGTAGAATTTGTCAAATGACTCTGAGGATGTCTTCCAGTATGAATGCTGAGATCTCGGGAATCGAGGTGGTTCTGGAGCCCGGTTGAGCTTCCAGTCCCTTTTGTCAAATAGTAGAGAGTTGAGTTCAAGTCACTGTTGGACAAGAGTCTGGAGGAAGTTGAGGAACCTCTGGTCGTTGATGATAATTGAGCTTGTGCGTGAGCACGGGTAGAATGTTGAGGTTGGTGACGTGGGTTGTGACCAACTTTGGACCGGAAATAAGCTGAGGGATGGATTATAAGTAAAGGTGCACTTCCCGGTGGCGGAGCGACTTCCTTTGGGAGCTCGTACTCCACGCTTACATCTACTGTCAGCGGCCGATAGTAGTCCACCGGTTTACTCAACCCATTATTTTGATTGTTAAATCGCAACATTATTCTTGGATTTAGTTTACAACAATGTAACAGACCTGATGTTCTTCATCTGCTCCTTGCAAGATTTTAATATCGCTAACGCTCCAATTGCGATATTGCGAGTGCGACTGCCAACAAGCCAAAGAATTCTTGAGATCTTGCCGATGATATGCTCGCACGGACTTTACGGACAAAAACAGTCAGTCAGTCTTACTTAACCCTCACTTAATGTTAAGTTGCGATAAAAATTGCGATGTAATGTTGAGAGAGAAACACTTTATAAAAACTGGCTTCGTTCCACAGCATAAACTTGACTTGACTTTATAATATGTGACCGTCGGAGCGACCACTGCTTGCTTGCTTGCCGTAATAATCTTTTTGCACAGCTCAGCTCTGTGCAGTGCAGACACAAAACTCTTAACTCTCAACTTTGCGAGTCAAAAAATCAGTCACACTGATGAGTTTTGAGATGATGAAGTCAGACAGTTGTTCTGTTCTGTTCTTCAAATTCATGTACCCAATGTTACGAGTGCTCTTATATGGTCACAAAATGACCGTAGCAGACCCACGTAATAATACATATTATGATGATTTCATTCTTTTGTAAAATATGGACTAATATCCATTCGTGCGTTTTAACCAACTTATTCACTTGGTAGGACGACGACTAGGACCTATCATTCATTTCACCTTATTAGAGTACAGCAAACAAAATAATGAAACTCTTGCAGAGCAGTGCAGTGCAGAATTTGGCGTCGCAGTCGTAGTCGTATTGTGTTTAGTTATTAGAAGACTACTACTCCAAATTGTCTTTGTTTTCTCTCCTATTCAGCGCTATTATCTTGTGACGCCAGTAGTCAGAGAAGAGCGAAATGTCGTTTCAGGCTGCTTTAGTCGCTTCGCTTGAATGCTAGTTTAGCTAGCTTCTGACTCGAGCTAACTCTCAGAAGTCTAAGTACTGCAAATGCTAGCACGTCAATCCTTTTGTTATTATTCAACACTGATACACACTCAGCACAAAAACGACGACGATGACGACGACGGGACGAACGACTTCAACTGGCAGGCAAAAACAAACTGCTTCGACACCAGGAACTCACTTTAGTTAATAAATGTGACTGAATGTGATGTGAATTCGTACAAAAATGAGGCTGACTTGACTCCTTTTTAGTACTTTTAGTTTAGACGTAGTTAAATTTAATTTGCAAATTTTACTTTGTAGCACGTCCGTCTGATAAGATATGTTAGTTGCTACTACGTATGTTTTGAAAATAAGTTGCAGAATAAATATGAACTAAGAAAACATCACTTTTCACCAAATCACCCGATGATGCTGTTATTGCACATTAATTAACGTACGTACGTGTTGTGTTTTTTTGTACTTTGATGTACTTGCATTTGCTTGTAAAGTATTTTACCGTGACTCAGGAGGATTCATCAAAAAAAATTCACTCTCTGATCTCAAGAAAATGAAATGACTAATGGGGAATGAACTACCGGTGGTTATGCTGCTATTTGCTTGGTTGATGGGTTAGCCGGTACAATCTTGCGATGGGTAATGGAATTCTACTATGTACTTGTTGTAGTTTGATTGTGTACTGTACTTTATTTTATGGTGTTGTCAAACCGGAACTTGCAAAGTGCAGACAGACCTTTGTTCTTTTTCATGGAACTTTTAGTTGTTCAATGCAGCACTGTAGTACACAACGCAATTAAAATGTTGCAAAATATCACTGCACTCCCACTCTCGAATTTCCAACCGAATTCGTCAGTGAATGTTCTTGAAACAAACGGAAGGACAGGTTTCCGGTCTCCGTGTCATTCAGTCAGACTCACTGCTGACTGCCTGATTCTAAATTCCAAATGCGCACAACCTGGAGGATACTGTAAGGAAAATGCAAACACAACACACAAAATGTATGTAATTAGTATTGACATTAAAAATACAATATCTGACGGAAAAAGTTGACTGTTTATACACAAGTACAAGTAAAGTAAAATGCTGGGGCCAAATTGCCACAAAGTTAAGTATTGAGCACATATTTGCACAAACCTTCCAATGCTGAGCTGAGTTTTCCTTATCAGCGTGCCAGGAGCGATACCATGTGCTTTGTCAACGTGCCAGTATCGACATTGCTCCCAGACTAAAATCCAAAATCCAAGTGAACCGATACCGATAAGGGACACAGCTTCAGTTTCAGCTTATGAATCCTTTGCACGCAAATAATCTCCAGCAAAAATGTTCGAAGGTGACTTTCACTTTTACTTTCTCCTTGCTGGACTAATTCAATTTCCGTTCAGCCAGACACTTGATACTCATTCTAATCCTTACTGGAAAACCGAAAAGAGCGAAACCTTTGACTTTTTCAAAAGTTTCTGCATATGTCCTTAGAGCCGGTTATTTGTTGTTGGCAGTGCTTTTGCAGCAAGCAGTTCCGACCAAACTGGAGGAGCTTAGCAGCGTGTGTGTTGGCTGAGCTGAATCTGTTGATAGAATGCCTTGGGTTGGAAGGATAGTCAGTGAAGACTTTTGGTTTTGCTTCGTTTGAGCGAAGTCAGTCCTCAGAGTTTCAAAGCATGTAGGGGGTCATGCAACCCTCGCTATGTACTTCACTCGATTCTCCATCCTTTTGCAAGGCTGAACGCATGCATGAAGTTTACAACAACGACTACGAGGAACGAAGCAGCAAAAGCATGAAGCTCGCAGAGGACACATAACACACATTTTCCATCCGAAACCATTTTCCTTCTACGACGACTGCTTCTACTGCTTCAGCTTCATACTTCTTCCTTTGTCGACACAATAAGCACACAAGAGAAGACTCTTTTCCAAGCCTCCAACACCGTATTTCCCGTATTTCCTTTCCATGAGTGAGAGAAGAGAATGTGTTCTATTATCATTCGAACCCCTCTTCAATGTCGTAGCGGTCCAATCCGAACTAGCATTAAATCAGGAAAAGCTTGAAAAATAGGATTTATTCCGAGAACTTTGGTCAAATTTGAACAGAAATCCTCAAAAGCAATAAAGCTAAATTCAGCATTGACCCATCTCTCAGACGCAGAAAGCCAGACAGCGGAGTAGGAGCAGAAGCCGAGAAGCCTTTCCATTCTGGTTGGCGATGAAAGTCTTCAATCAAATGTCAAATCAGTTTGGGTTTTGATTTCAAAAGTCATGTATCAGTTTAATGTGCAGAGAAAGGTCATTCGTAGTCTCATCACTGCTTATTGGTTTACATGATGACGGTGAGCATTTAATTGGACGTGAGCAGCGGAAATGCAAAGCAAGACATTTGGGAACTTTGCTTATATGAATAATGACTTATTTAGAAAGCATTTACTACGGATATTGAATAAGTACTGTTTAGCACAAAATAATGTTGACGGGTTTCAGCCTGGGATTTGGCATTTGGCTAACCATACCATACCGACCACTCGAGGTGAGGATTGAGCTGGTAGCAGGGAACAGACTAATTAACTATGCCTTCACTTGAAAAAGGAGTCAAGTCAACCAATATTTTGGCGAGTACGATTGGTATATTTAGTTGCATTGGGTCTGGACTGAGTGTGATTATGATGGGATTTTAATTACTACTCGCAAAGCAGCTTCAACTTTGACAGACAGCCTGCAAAGCAGTTAACTTATGAATATTTATTTTGACGAACGCAAATGGTTCAGCTGCCTCGGACGATATAAAATAACATGTTACTTGAAATACTATGCTCTGGTCCTACAAACTGAGAGAGGACAACCGAGAAAGAACAAACAAATTCCGAAATAAATAGAAGCCTTCACCCAATTCAAATATGTGCATTGCATTGTATTGCAGAGTCTGGAAAACATTGGTTCGCATCAAATTACGACTTCATGTTGTCGTCAATATTTTTGTTTGACGACAACAACACATTTAGCTGAATAGACTTTCAATTTCACTGTCTGCTTGCAACATTGCAAAACATATTTAGAGAAATCGCTGCGCTAAGGTGTATTGTATTATTTGTAAAAAGTGCATTTTTTGTTAGCTTCGAAATGGGCTGTGTCATATGTATCTTCTTTTTTTATTCCAATTATACATAACGTCTACTTTTTACTCCATACAAATTCCACGCACAAACAAACAAAAACTGTCCAGGTTCTGCATGAAAATATCAGCTCGTAATTAATAATATATAATAAATAATATTCGTAATTCGTAATATTCGTAATTCGTAGGGTGATGTATTAGCTTAGGGAATATTTCAAGATGCTCCAAATAGCTTTGATATTGCGCAATTTTAAAATAATATTTTATAGAACATTCTAATCCAGTGTTCCACGACATATGGGAATGGAAGTAAAAGTAAACGGAGGTTTCTGAGTATTTCAGATGAGAATATTTTGCTATTTGCCCAGGACCAGGACCAGAACCAGACCTCTCCCTGGAGTTTCCAAAAGTACACGAAAGCTTAGGGTCTGGGCTGTGCACACTGCAGTCTGCTTTCCTGCAGCCAAAGTGTTACTCAACTCCTTCACTCCTTTGATTTCAAATAGCTTCATCTCCATCTCCTAAATGCCTTGAACATGTTTCACACAAGGACTCCAGTTTTCCAAGGCACATCACATCATGCTCAACAAAAATTTCCAACTCACGCGCTTAGCTTAGCTCAAAGATAGAACAATGCGAACAACAATGGAAATTACAGAAAAGGTGTTTGAATATTTCAAAGCAGTCGTCAAAAGCTGGCTGGAACTGCTTGTAGTGAACTGAACTGCTAAGCTGTTGCAGCCCTCAAAAATGTCTAAATAAATGCGTGCCTAATAATATTACATCCCCGCGTCCGCGTGCAAAGCATTCCTGTCTTATCGTCTGGATTACGTACGTATCATTTTTAGAACATGAGAACAGGAAGAAAAAAAAATTAAACAAAAATTTCGAAAGGGTTGTGTTGTTGTGATTTTGTTCTCTGACGATGAGTTTCTCCCTGAACTCGTAGTCATCTCATCGTAGGGTTCCTAGGTCCAATTTCATTGTTATTTCTATACTAGTATTTACTTAGTGTGCCTTTCCTATTCCTAGGACAAAAGTTCCGAGTCTCGGGTCTAATTACTTACCTTCTATTAACTACTGAAAGCTCTTAAGGATTCATGCGTGTGAGTTTATGATGAGATCGGATCGAGAGACCCTCCTCGAAGCTTCTTCAAGCATTTTCCCTAGTCGATTTGGTTCCCCAAAACTCAAAACCGTTCTTTCTTTCCTTTTCCTCGGATCCATCCCTGTCTACAACCCTGCATGCATGAACAGTTTGGTTGCACTTTAAACATGAACCTCAACTCAGCTGGGTCATCAATAATGTCTTTACAAAAACCGGCACAAATTATTTCCCATTTGATGATTTATTTGTCCAAGTGCACTTCACTAAATCAAAATTGATTGTAATAAGGGCTAAGCCTCCCTGGCCTGGTCGGACCATGTTCGACGCATGTTTTTGAATATTTAGTGAACACTTGAGAATTGAACTAAATTTCATTTAATTAATTGCTTGTATAAATTCAAAGTAAAATGCACACACTAATTGACAGATCTGAATTGGTTAACATACACATGCAGTAATATGTGAAGCTCATGTGGAAATTGTGAATATCTTGTTGTAGCGATCACATTATTTATATCGTTCAGATTACGTGCTCAGATCTCACAAACCGTCATTGTTAAATTCAATTGTTGTGAAAGCCCTTTAAGGAAACGGTTGGCAAGATGTTGAGAGGTAGGGCAAAGTAAACAATAGTAAACTGCACGGTTTTTAGGGAAATTTATAAAAACTTTTAATTATCCATTGTCATCATTGTCTCCTGTCAATCGTCATGCTTTTGCTTGCGGATCGAAAGACACACATGTAAAAAAAATTAAATTAAAAGAACTTTGTCTACTGTGCATTAAGAAAGACTAGAACTAGGCTCGCTTAACACGACATTTCACTCTTTCTTTACGCATTTTTATGTGTGCAAGAGCCAAGCGTGATTTACTGCGCTATGCGGTGTTCTTTTACAGTGAATTTATTGTCTTGTTTTCAAACTCTTCAGTTTGTTTTAAATGTAACAATGTAAGTATGGGTAAAGTACGTAAAATAAAGTATCTGGCTAAAATTTAACAGCTCCAAGCGTTTGTTTTCCAACCTCTTCTACAAGTTCTAGTAGTACACAGTACACACAAAGGCAAGAGTGGAATAATAAATGAATTATGTATTTAATGCGGCAATCAAGGAAAAAGCTAGACTAACTAAACTATGATTCCTCCTCTAATGTGTTCAGCAATCATAACAAAACAACGAAGAAATATCTGGACAGCCGGACGAGTTCAATTTCAATTCGAAGTGTACATTAGATCTCGTTGAACATTTGTTGGAGCCAAAAACGAGAAAAACAAATAAAGGAGTGTTCTTCTCTTCCGAAACCTTTATCATACACACATACATAGATTTGTACAACTTTTCCCAACATTTGTTTGTTGCTGCTGGAATGGAAATTATATAACGTTTCTAAAGTACGTACAAGTTTGATGTAACAAGTCTCTGATAATGCATCCGATCCAACTCAAATGAAGACTTTGAGTGTTGTTGAATCACACCAGGCTGGCTAGCGAGGCTGGCAAACTAGCTGAAACTGACATTCTAGTAGTTTTTATACACATCAATTTTTGTAAGTAGAAATGAAACACAATCCGCAAGAGGAGACCAAAAAGACCAACAACAGTTGACAAGGGAAATAAGAGTGAGCATGCAGGAAACCTGGATTTTTATAACTCAAAAACAAACTTTACACGTTTGCATTATTAGAATTGCAAGGATACCCGACAAACCCGACTTGGCTTCGACTGCGACTGATACTACCAGAGAACATCAAATGTCTTTCACAGTTCCTCTCTTTCTTATCCAAGCCGACTACTAAAAGGGCTCAAATTTACTTTGCAATATTTTATGACTTGTGTAAATATCTCGGAAAACATTTAGGCAACTAACTTTACAAGCTAATATTTGGAAAATAAAAACCAAGATTTTAAATGCGGTCTTGTGGATTGTGAAAAGATATTATCGTAGCATGCAATTTTATCTTCTGAGAGAGAACTCAACTCGGGGCCAGGCCAGGACTCGAGCAAACAAAACGAGTTGCGAGACCATTTCGGGTTTCAGGGATCCATTCTATAATTCAAACCTCGAATAAACAATCGTGTGAATTTTTAGTAGGCTACCCTTTCCAAATACAGACTTTTTTA